>DWNJ01000686.1:0-14190 GCA_018250275.1 Udranomia eurus
AGATACATAAATGTCCAGCACGTAATTTAAGTTACTAGCTAATGAGATATAAGACTAGATAATAATATTTTTTTTAGGCGTGCATAAATATGTAAATGTTTATTATACCAACCTATTCAATGTATTATTTATACATAGTTGAATACGTCATTGCAAATCCAACAAAATAATACGATACATAGTTTAATACTTAATTTAAAAATGGCTGTGTGGTGTCCAATATATAGAAGAGAACCCGTATAATCAAGACTGCATTATTATCACAATCGCACCACCCCGCGGTACTGCACCATATTTCATAAATAATTGACCGCTCCACTATGATTGGTTAATTTTTATGCGGTACGCTCGAGCAATAATAATTGTTTTGTAGCAGCAAGCGCTCGCAAGCGTTGAATTTTAAGTCGCTCGTTAAACTCGTATCGCTTAATAGAGCACTTTGTGCGACTGGTACGGTTTTTATGGCGATTTTCGCTTGAATAATCCGATATGTATCTGGCTGTCATCGTCACTAGTTTTGTACGTATTTAAATGAGGTGCGCGAATGGAATGGATAAAATATAGGACTACCAGTCATTTTACACTGGAAACAGGATAAAAACTCTTGCGCTTTTGACGTGAACCCTCCTAATACAAGTTTGAGCTTATTTAGAGGGGTTAATAAAATTATTTTGAATGCGGGTCGAGCCGCGGATGAAAGCTATTCGAGATAGAAAAAAGGGTAAGAAAATCAATATAGACTGTATTTCTATAAGTATACCACTTGTTTTCTAACTTTATTGACCGTGCGTATTCCTTTAAACATTACTTATAAATAAATAATCTTTCTTGTACAAAACTTGATTAACTTTTAAAACAAGATACATAGTCCCTTAAAAATCGGAACGTACGGTCGCACTACTAGTGCGCCGTGTTCACAATTTGCAACGCGAATAATATCAGACATTAGCATAACAATGATAAGCTGTTTTAGATTCTATTAGAGTTTATTAGATTTAACATTGAGATCTATCTTAATTGAAGTCAAGTAACAGAATAAAAAGGCGCGTATAGTTGTTCATTTCTGACTCTAAAAATAGTGGTTCCAGTTATAGACGTGTAACAGATTGAAGGTTTGCTTACAACATTGGGGTAGCAAACGAGCATGCATGCACCTGATGGTGAGTAGTCACTGCCATGTAGCACAATCAACCCAAGAATCGGAATTCTGTCCGAGGTCGACTACAAATGTGTTGCTTCCCCTAGGGCTATGTTGGTTTAAAGGATGAGGAAGATACACTTTTAAATAATCAGGGGTAGCAACACATCCAGTAGTCACAGAAGTAGAATGGGCGGTAACCACCACTGCTATCAGCTATAGTCAGCATTGCTATCTTAATATTATTAAAAATGAAGAGAGTGAATAGGCTTGTCAAATAGCTATTCAAACAGTTCTATTATTACTCAGTCCAATTTATCCTGCGGTTATCATATGTGTATGATGGTTATGAAGGTGGTAGAACCTTTTACGGTTCGACTTCGGAGGCACCACCGCCACATCTATTTCTGCCTTATAATACGTGTTCTTGCTGCTGAGTTGTGGTTTGAAGGGTGTGGTCAGGGAGACATACTTAATCGAGAGGTTCCAACTTAGTCCTCAGGTGTAGCAACGCATTTGTGGTTGAGCTAAGAAAGAACTTCGATCCTGTCTTGAGTTGATTACACATGTCCATGGCAGTAACCACATACCATCAGGTGGAATGCTCATTTGCTACGGGAGGAAGTCATAAAAAAAGAAAAAAAAATGTATGTACATGGGCTGGCAATGCTACTATAAGTATGCAGTATGCAACTTGCTATATTATTAAAAATTTGGAGAGTAAACGGAACGTCTTATCAAATAGTCGGAGATTAAACAGCCCAGTTTTATTACAACTCGGTTCAATTGAATTAGAGGCACGCGATACAAGCCCCTCAATCCGCAGTTTCGGGCGTTAACTAATTGTTTAATTGCCGACTAATCACGATTTGTAACGCTAGCCGTCATAGCTAAACTTCCGCTCGTTGACGAAAAAGTTTCAATGTGGGGCACTTACCCTACTGAGTAGCGAGATTATTAAACTATCTGTAACTACTTACATGAATAACGAAGTATTGCATATGTGTGATATCCCAATGTAAATGGCCAAATAATTCAGCAGGTTAATAGAGAATCGGTTAGAGATAATATCCTTAACACACACTACGACTTTAACAACTAACGTAATAATTAATAGATAGGTAAATAAAATAATTGACTAATCTTACAACTACAATATCTATTCTCGTCGCGTGAGACAAGTGGTTATATCTTACAAAAAGCGCCGCCGTAGTGCTATGGTTCACAAAAAGCAGCCAGCCTTGCTGTCGGAGATATGTCATTGTTCTTTAATAGACGGTGCGTTTTTTGTCCTTGTAATTCCGTGTTTTTTCCAGCTCCGAAATAATAGTAGGATATATTGGAATGTTTGGTCGACTTGAAAAAGATCTGTTTTCAGTGCTATAGTTCGGTTACGAATCTCTTGTTGGCTTGATGGTTGCTGTGTTCCGATTTCCTACGTACGTCGAACCTTCCAAAGGTACCGTATACTGTGAGAGGGACCTGGGAGGGCCCTTCCCACCCTTGTGTGATTTTAAAATCCTGTCAGTATCAGGTGGATCGTATGCTCGTTTGATGCCTCTTTATAAAGAGAAGGTATTCTCCAAGATAATAAATTATCAAAATTAGGTATTACTAGTAAGTACAGCCAGTGGCGGATTTACACATTTTCTGCCAATAGGTTAAAAAAAGGGGTGTTCTAATAAAGATGTGCCAAGTTTACTTGGTCGACCTTTTCCGTCGTCTTATAATCTATTAATTGAAACGAGACTGATTGATTAGTATTGAGACCCAAACTCGAGTTGGAGAATCCAATTAATCCAAAAAAATACCTATTAGTAAATCCGCCACCGACTATAGCTTATTTACCGATTTGCTTTCATGGACTAAAGTGCTTATACAAAATGTCACTTGTTGCCTATAAATCTTGGACTTGACGCCCCCGATTTCGCTCTGTTTATTTGTTATCGAGTTTGTTTTGTTTACCCAACTCCAGGAGTTCTTGTTTACATAATTTTCTCAAATCAACGCCTCTCGATTGGCTACGTTAAACTGTGTGTTGTTTTCACTTTGAAAATTTAATATCGAAAATGGTTACAAAAGCATTATATTATAATTAATTTGAGTTACGTCTTTTCATATGAGCAAGATTATCGCGTACGCTTATGGCGTCCCTCTGACAAACAACTGATTGAAGCACGAATACTTCAGAATCTATTTAAAAGAATTTGTTCGGCTACTAATACTAATATATTAGTCCATACACATTTCTGGGATTTACGTTCATTTTTATGTACAACCATTTCTCTAATTGGCAAAGGCGTAATAAATTTTATATCATCTCGTTACTCGCGCACGTTTCGCATTTGTTTGCAAATCACACGAATGTGTTATTCCCGTGAACACTGAACAGGTTTACCCGTAATTTGAATCATTATTTCATTTGTGATACCCGTTTCGAAGCTCTATTTGTTCTTTTATAAAGACAGTTGTTACTAACCTACCCGTGAGTGCAAAGCACAATATTGGTTTAATGCAAAGTTCACTTAACGATCAATTACTATGGTTGTCTAGCTCTATTCTTTTATCTAGCTCTCAAATACTTGACTGTCACCTTCACCTTTCCTCTCTGACCCTGACCCAATTTGTTGAGCTATCTTATGTACCTGGTTTTCATTATTTTTCCCTTTTTCATTTTCATAAATTTTCTTTATCTTTTCTATGTCATGGAAACCTTTAAGTCCATCAGAAGTTTGGAAGAAATGACTGTTTAGCGATAAACCCGCTTATTTGTTAGGTACTGTTGTTGCTGTCACTATTGCTTTATATTTTATGGTGTATTATTAAAGAGTTAAATAATAATAATAATAAATATTAATACAAACAGTAACAAGACAACTTATTGACGTAAATAACAGCGATTGTCGGAAATGAAACCGAACGTGACATGCCTGTGACACTTATTAGATTCTCACTTGAAACTGAGTCACTGGAAACAGACGCTCTCGGCTCGTGTCGCCGATATTCAGCAGCCAACTTGTCTAATGTCGTGTTGCGAAATATAATTACGTACCCAATCACCGTACTCAGAGACGTTTGATGATTACTTAAAGCACAACTTAGCTAACTAAAATGTGTCTGAGGGTGGGTGTTAAATGGAAATTTTAACGAATTATTTCCGTGCGCCGTGTTCTGGTTTGATTACAAATAATCTCACATAGCTTTTACTCTTTCCTTTATTGGAGTTAGTGGCAATAATTCCGCAGGCCTTCGAATATTTCTTCAAAAGGGGAGACTGGTATAATGAGTTTGTGGAGCTTCTGCTCTATTTTCGTTATAGATACTTATAACAATTGTTGAAATAATTTGAACTCTGATCTCCAAAAATTACTTCTGGAAATACTCATTTTTATATATTCAAACAAGCAATAGCGCGAACGCGAGTTACGCTGTTTGTCGGAAATGAGACCGTACCAATTTAACACGTCTCTGACATTTATTAGATCTCGTCTTGGGACTGAGTAACTTGGAACAGATGTTGTCTGTACATGTATCTGACAGCCACTGAAACTAACTTGACTCGTGCGACATGCATTATAATAGTTCTAATGTGATTTTGTATATCGTTGGTCGTGGCTCAGCGAAGTCGTGCTTCTACATTTGTCGTGAATTTGTAGTAACATAATTGAAGATCAGACATTCATCGCTCTTTATTTCTGTTTGCTGTGATGTTCTTCTGTGTGCTGTTCTGATTGAGCAGTCTAACTTTGTTCTTTGTGGAGTTGATTGCGTTTGAATTCCCTTAAAACGTATTTATATAACTACCTGCTTATTCTATTATTCTACATTATACTCATTCTCTTACGAATATCTCAAAATATGTTTAGTGACCAAACGTGTAAGTTGAAACGTTTTTTGAAATAAAATAATCTGATGTGACACGTTTTTACCATTTCTTAGATTAGTTTTGGGACCGAGTCGCTTGTAACACATGGTCTCTATGTATGTATGTATGTACATGTCTGATATTCTACTGACTTTCAACTTTTCTAGCATCTTATGGCATGTGCATCAGGTATACCGTCCATCTATAGCCTAGAAGTTTTAGTCAGAAGGGCTTAGAGTAACACGAGAAGCGGTGAGTTCGTGACTGTCCTGATGCACTGGTAAGTTGCGCTATGACTGACTGGCTGGTTGTGACGTCACGGCCCATAAAATGCTACAGTGGTTTTATTGATTCAAGTTTCGACCGCAACTAATGTTGTTGGATGTTACTACCGCTGTTATAAGGCAGAAATAGATGTGGCGGTGGTGCCTCCGGAGTCGAACCGTAAAAGGTTCTACCTTTAAACTAGATTCGCTCTGGACATAAGCTCTTTCCACTTTTAAAAAACGTAAAAAAGTTGTTACTCCTTGTAACTTATATTCATATAACAACACGTTCGCGTAACCCTCTATTCTATATTCCTTTGATATCAGCTTAAAGAATTCTAATACTTTTAAATGCTTCATACAACTCACATAACTTCAGCGGACCGATAAAGTGATTACGAGCACAACGATTCCTCTGTTAATGTTTGACAGTTCTAATCTATCGGATCTAATAAGCGTCGGTTCCGGTAACAGGTCCCAAAACAACCGAGACACGAACCAGATGGCGCGCTCCCTCTGGCATCAACTTAGATAAGAACTGCGCAGATGGTGGTTCTATTCCCAAATGGAAAACTTGCATCAAAAGTTTTTTCTACGCACACATGGAAAAACGTCATATAAGTAAGGTAGAAGAGGATTATTAAGTTTTTTCAATCAATAATAAAAAAAACTAAACATTTAAGTTTAGTTAGTATAAACGAAGGAAATTACGGTATTTTAGAATATCATGGTATTGTTATATATCCAGAGTGAAGTATCAATTTTTTCATTTGACAATTAAAATTCTGATGCATTTTAATTATTGCACGCAAGGAAAGGAGTGCTTTACTTTCGACTGATTTTTAAATTGGTATTTGCTCACTTTCTGCTGAGGTATTGTATTATTCGCCTAATAGGTCTAAGTTACGGATTTTTTTAAACTAATTTAAGACTCTTGTAAGTTTTTTGTGTTTTTACGGCAATGCAAATGTTTTATCATTTAGATAAATGCTTTCACTATCACACTCAATGCTTTTTAAATTCATACATTTCATTATATACTAATAAAAATATTGCTCCCATCCCGCTCAGTGAGTGTACGGTGTATCGCGCGATAAGGAACCTAGTCCCAATAACATATTTTTTCCTTTTCTTTAATAAATTAGTGTTGAGGCGTGCCCTTTTGGATTTTCTGAACTATTTTATTTTATACTTAATAAAATTTAAATGTCTCTTACGACGTCATCAAATGTTGAGAGCCCATGAGAAAATGATTCAGAAAGGTTCGCAAAGAATTAGGATCCAATCAACTGAATCTACAATTTATTTTGAATCTACAATATAAATTGTTTGCATCAACTTGAAGAATGAGGAAGTAACATTCCGATCCCCGGAGGATAATCTACAACTTTTGACGTTTAATAAAAGCTATAGTTTAAACTTTGTCGCATTGAAAACGCCAGTAATTATACTATAACATAATCCCGCTCGATAAAAAGGCGTTGAGCGAAGACGAAGTTTGGAGCCGTGAAGCGACAATCACCTCACTATCACCGAGTTTAAGCTCCGTTGAAGTTCGGAACACGTATATTACAAATATTTCCGTTAAACAAGCGAGCGACACGCTTTAACTTCGCTAACTCGCTTACACAAACCGCTCTGCTCTATATTCGGTTATGAACTTTGGGTAATGTTGTTGATGATGATAGATATTTTTAAACCTCTCATAGGTAATGGTTTACTATCATTAATATTACTGTTGTTGTAAAGTAAAGCGGCCTAGGAGTCTTTTTCTGTTGAAGCTCAATTTATTGTTTATTTTTTAGTTTTTTGGAATCCCTGTCGTCTTACGTTAGTACGTTTTAGTAGTCTTAGTAGTCACAGTCGACATAGCAATGAACATGTTAGTAAGCTAGTAATATTGAATTAAGATGAATATTACTACGCGTAGTTATTGTGTATTGCTCATGTTATGTTTTTTTTTCATTTATATTTCATCTTGTATTTGTTATTGTAGAATTTATGCTTGCGAAATAAATCCTTTATATATCTATCTATCTAATTACTATGATACTATCGGGCAAAGACGCTCTCGCGCAATGATCGTAAATGTTTAAATTAAATGCAATGTGCATATCGCACTCGGACTACTTACGAGTATCTTCATCCTTACCCAAACGTCTGGATCTATCAATGTGTGCGGCATAGTGTCCCTCTATTTACAAAATAGAGCGCTCTTCAGACGTCACAACTCGTATTCGCAGATCCAGACATGAACGGATGCACTGTTACTAACCGACAAAAACGGAATCATTAATACTGCTTTATCTTCAAGCAAAATAGTCTTCAATCAGCAATCGACCCGCTGTTTGTTGGACTCGAGTTACGAGTATCAATCAAGTAGAGAGAGAGACTTCTTCACTTTCCACTTAACAAAATTATTTTAATGTGTAAAAGCATATATATTTATCACAACTTTTTACTTGTATGTGTAGGCTATTTTTTATACTCTTCCGTGGACCCATCCGTCAACTAATCTGGCGATTTGTCATGTTCAGAATATTATTATATATTGTCGTATACGTCCGCACCCTCGCGCGGTCAACGTATTTATGCACTGGTTGAACAACGAATCTCACAGTTTACGTCATATCTATTGTTCTACATAAGTACCAATTAATTATTCGAAAAAAATATTAACTTATAAAATTTTTGATCTCGGTCTGGGTTTTTGTTCCTGTCTTTCTGTATTGTTCATAGCATTTACTAGACAATAAATTATAGAATGTGTCGTTATTATATTATTACTAATTATTATAAAGACGTTAGAATTATTCCGATTTTTTTAACCGAAATTTTCCACTGTCTTTACCAGATTCCCGAAATCACGAAAATCCTTTCCCGAAGATCCGTTCAACGTCAGTTTACTCTATCCAATGGTGATACCTAAAACGATTGCTTGCCAAATCCCCGTCCAAAACAAATCCTGCAATATTAGAGGATAAGGAAGACGTCTAAACGGGAAGATATCCTGAGACGTGCGATTCGAAGCAGAAAAGTTATTTAAGCGTTTTGTAACGTATGGATGAAAATCTTTACAAGATACTCTTTTACATTTATATAGTCCGTACATGTGGCAGTCTATTTAGCGATGACACGGCATTTCTAGCTAAGCTTAAAGAGCGTGAATTCAAGTCGTTACTTACAGATGTGTTGGTGTAAAGAGCTAACGTTGAACATACCAGCAATTCCAGTTTTTTATCCCTGATATCACTTCCCTTTACATCCGTAACAGATACATCTAATGTATTATTTTTCCGGCTGTAAATTGATCTAATACTAGTACGGATAGTCTAAGCTACCTTTAAATTACATTTATTATAGTTATTTTTTTGATAAAGGTTGCGTTATCTCACGTCAGCTTCGTTCAGGTTTTTTTTTTTGGAAATTCGAGCCATATTTCTTCACCCTTGAGGATCTGTTGGAACAATGAAAAAATTGCAGAATTCATCCAGAAAACTTTTTTTATAGAATCTCTCTCTCTCTCTCGGCAAGGCTCGAACAAAGACAAAAACACGATCCAATCGCAATAAAGACACGCTATCTACCTGCAGTCTGTAAGCTAATGGAGTGTTTAGTATCTTAAGTGGTTCGTGAAGGATTTATTGACTTTCTAGTTTAAGCAAATTTGACGATTTTCAAGTAGTTTAACTATGAGACAGTATATAAACTTATAATGTATTACGTCTATTTTAGTAGAAGCTTACGAGTTTTTTAATAAATTCTCGCAGGTTTATCATGTTAGCAATATTAATGTAACGTGCCGATAAATGTAACGTACCTAGTGTATTTTATTATTTTTCCAGAAATTCCGTGACAGATATATTATATATCCAGCTCACAAGTCAAAGAAACAAACGTACGAACAACTTTTACAACTTAGTAAAAGAAACAATTATTTCACAATTTGCCTAACATCTACTAAAGAAAATACGTTAACCAACTTCCTAGAACTAAGCATGGTTTTAATAAAAACCTCAACTACTCTATTTGTCATAGCAGATGGCGAGTGTGACAGCGCCCCATTTTACTTTAAAACTCCGCATATGCGAACATGCGCAGATTACTTGCAGGAGTTGCGGAATATTGCAAAATAAAACAGCGTTCAATGCTTCATCGCACTCATAACTCGTCGAAGTTGGGCAACAAGTAGCGAAGTTACACAATGAGTAGCGAAGTTACAGAATAAGAAGCGAAGTTACAGAATAAGTAGCGAAGTTACAGAGTGAGGACCGAACCTGAGAGCTCCCATCAATAATGTACGGCGTCGATAAAAATTTTGTAGAACAGCTTATTATACGGAAAGTTTTTCCGACCGTATTCAAGTAGTATTAAAAATGTTTCGAGTGGGAGCTAAATAAAAAGTTGTAGAGTCGACTTTGCGTTATTTCGGTAGATAAATCTACAGAAGGTCTAGATACATTTCTTTTACAAAAATAAAGAATGCTTTTCCGAGCGGAGGTGTAATTAAAACTGTCACGTGGAGACACCGCATTGTTTAAATAAAATACTGCTCTAGACTCGCTAAATGTAAATGATTTTTTTAAGAATGGAAAAGCAAAAGTGCCGTCAGTCTTCCGATTTAAAGCTGATGCATGTTGATTCACATTTTTTCTGGCGTTAATGCAGCATAGTTCTATAGCAAGTAACATGAATGTATGATATATATGTAAAAAAAAACGTTTTTATGATATTGGAGAGACATTGTCTACTTTCGTTGAAAACTAAATCTATACTAAGTAGATTTCTTTAAACTGTACCATTAGATATTACTTTAAACATAGGTAGGTAAGTATGCTCGTGTAGGTACGAACATTCATGTGTTTTTTTTAATTCTTCATACTTCATATGTTCTTTGAAATTTTGGGTGGAAATCGAAATCTCGATCTTCGAAAATCCAATCAATGACTTAAGAAGTAAAATCTCTAAAGCAAGAGGTCGGCCAGTATGACAATGCCACATCCTTGGGAACATTACATTCCGTAACTCCATGTAATTTCAAGTAGCGAAGTTATGGCCCAGTAACATGATGCAAGTTATTTGCCTGTTGCATACAATAATATTGAAGCAATAACGACTTGTATCTTCTGAACTAAATTTTGCTCCAGACAATATTTCCATTAAACATTATTTTGGCAATTGAATTAAATTTTTAATTAATATAAGCGTGTTGATTAATTAATCAATAACATACAATTCTTGGAGTAATAATGACTTATATTATTTAATGTTGGTAGAACATTTTACGGTACAACTCCGGGGGCACCAACTCTTATTTCTTAGCCTAAGAAATATCTTCGATTCTATCTTGGGTTGATTACATATGACCATGGGCGACAGCGAGTACTTACTGTTAGGTGAATTGCATGCAAGTTTGCTACCTTAATGTTTTAAAAAATACGAATATTGCTCTTGTGTATACAAGAAAATGGCATAATGTAAATCAGGCTTTATACAATGAGTGGCGAAGCCGGGAACCGCCATCAATAATGTAAGTGCCGCGTCGGCGAGATTTTTAAAGAAGCTTATTATATGGCGAAATCGAGAAAAGTTTGCCGGTACTATTCTCGGAACTGTTTTGTGTATACTGCAAAGTTGTAAGTAGCTTATTTTAATTCTAAAAAATTAGCGTTAGTATTCACATTTTCATTATTTATTATTTTTAAAAACTGTTATCAATTTAGAATAAAACTAGCGCGTGCTCAAAGCTTGTTTTTTTTGTTTGAAATCCACTCCATTTTAAACATTTCCTACATTTTAAAGGCCTAAATACTCACGCTGGATTTTCTTTATTACGCTATTACATGTATGTTATATATTGCTGCCACAAATGCTTTCTTTCCTAATTCAAGTACAGGTACCGTATACTAGGTACTACCGTATTATACCTAGTACACTATTGTATGGAAGACTGACTCCTGTCTTATATAATAGTAACTACCCTTCGAATAAAAAGCCACTATGCCACTACATAACGCCATGCGAACATGAAAGAATTATTATGGTTCTGTAGTTAGTTTATAAATTTGCCTTGAAAAAGTTTAAAATCCCGTTCATTTCCGTGGGCGAGTTAAGCATGCGGTTATCAACGCAATTTTGATCTCGAACGGGTCGTCTCGTTTAGAAAGCGAACATGGCTCGCCCGGCACTTGAACCCGGGACCTCAGATCCGAATCGGCCACTATACGATGTGCTAACGCTGTTACAAAAAGTTCTATGTTCTGGGAACTGACGTAATTCTTTTTACCTTTGGTTTTGTAATGGTTTCCGTATCTCGAATTGAAAACTGTAGAACCTTATTTTTTAGCTGCAAGATATTGATTATATGTTAAATACTGATTTGGTATTTTCGCGTCCTATTTAGTAGTTCAAAAACATTCCCTACCAACCACCATACAGCTAACTAGTATCTCTGTCTATCTTGGAGCAACTTGGTCATATATGTGAGGGATGTTTGCTGTATGCATTATCACCTAAATAATTGTGGTAATTCTTCCAAGACAAATTAAATTCGAAGTTGGTAGAACCTTTTACGGTTCGACTCCGGAGGCACCATCGGCACACCTATTTCTGCTTTATAACAGCAGTGTACTTGCTGCTGTTCTGGTGTAAACGGAAAAAGGGTGTGGCCAGGGAGACATACTTAACCGAGGCGTTCTTACTTAGTCCTCAGGGGTAGCAACGCATTTGTGGTGGACCTAAGAAAGAACTTCGATTCTGTCTTGAGTTGATTGCAGATGTCCATAGGCGGCAGGGTCCACTTACCAGGTGGACTATATATTTAAAAAAAATAACTATATTACTATCACGTCAATACCAGTACTTTTGTTAACCCTTTAGCTCAAAGGCGAGTGTTTGGAGTGAGTTCTCGTCAATAGTGCAATAGGGGAGCCAGAGGGGAGCCATTAAGCCCGACACAATATTAACCTTACCATAAATGTAACGTAAAAAGGTGTAATGTTGAATTGAAATCCGGAAATGTCTGAAATTGAACTAAATAAATCAGTGAAGAGAGAAGTAAGGTATAAATTACCAACTAACAATTTTCTAACCCGAGCTTTAAGCTAGCTTTAAACGACTGGTTAGCTAAATGCAAGCTACCTCTGAACCGGTGTAGTTCGATCGCTTTGAACGGTACGTTTGCGCTGATTCAAGAAGCCATTATGTAAATGCTTCTAGAGATTAGGTGGCAACCTACTCGAATATTCTAAGCTAGAACAAAATTATGTTCAACCACCTTCTGCTTCCAATTTCTTCGCGTGGATTTTGGGTTTCATTTTCACCCCATCGTTTAACTCTTTCGGGGATATTTTTCTTTAATTCTTTTTTATAACATTGAGGAAACAACCGAGCATGCAGACCATCTGATGGTGGGCGGTCCACCCATAGACATTTGTAATCAACCCAAGAAATTATAATAAGAAATTCTATCTTAGGTTGACTATAAATGCAATGCTACTCTTGAGGACTAGGTTAGAACACCTCGGTTATAGGAGAAATAGGTGAAGCGCTTAGAAATAGTGTCATAGGAGTCATTTCAAAAAACATTTCCTTGCTATACAGATACTATGCGACTTCTTCCAGGTTAAACCCTAGTAGTAAGTAGCAGTCAGTTATAACTGTTATTGTAGGTAGTCTATAGTTAAAAAAAATTAAAAGCTTACCAATTTTCACTAGCAAAATGGGATAAAGAATGGTCTAATCCTACATTCTTAGAATACATCCGTGCCTACGAATGAATAGTTCGAGTAAATATAGAGAATTGTATAAAATACGAAAAAAAACATCTACAATCTGTATCGACAGACATTCTTCGACCAGCAATTCTTAGGCTCATTTCAATCCAATGCGCTTGTGCAGAAAATTCAAAACCACATCCAGATTCCAACTTTAGCTCCGGGGTTCGGGAACTAACACAAGTAGTTGTTAGCCAAATGCAAACGAACATTTGAACTAATGTTGCCGTACTGTTGAGCATTTGTGCCGAGCTAGGCGGCATTAGGGAAACATGTGTGGAGATTTGAGGTTTTTGAAGATGAGTTGGGCAAAAACAAACACTATCTTCAATGATAAACATCCTTTGAATATAACTATTTCAATGAGTTACGTAACGGTAACTCAAAACTGTGTAAGAACTATAATTAGATATACTAAATGGTAGATAAGTGAAGTGAGATCGAGATATATTTGTCTCTAAAGTTAATTCTAAGCTCATCAATTTCCATGTTCTCAACTTTTTCACTCTTCTCAATTTTGGTGGTCTTTGAGTTTAGGGGAATAAGGAGATCAGAATAACAGTATAACAGTTTGTAATGCATTCATTTATCCGGTTATCGGAATGGTGCTACGTTTTTTTCATTGCAAACAAGATTGAAACCAGAACACAGTTCTTCTCCTTTGACATAATTCAAACGGAAAGCTTGTTATATTCACCCTTGAATAAACAATTCGACCATAAACTACTGTACTTAATTCTATTCGGTTATTTTATTAAAATAATAACAGCTCGCTATAATTTATTGCTGCAAATAAATTTAGCATCTGCAACTGCATTTTCATAATCTGCGATCCCAAAAGCAGGAGTGCAATAAATATTGCATGCGTTGGGGCAGTAACGTGCTATTTGATAAAATCCCCTTCTGGTAGGGTTACCATGTGATACGTTTTTTTGAATAAGTCCATAGGTTATGTAGATCTATTTTTGATCTCTCTGTGTGGTACGTTTCCTGATTCCCGAGTTCGGTTGGTAATGTAATTTTTTTAGTTAAGGTTTTAACTCAGAAAAAGAAAACTTAAGACACACTAGGTATATTTAAATTAATTTACAGGGCACTAGAAAATAATTGATTCTGCTTCATCTCAACATTGACTTAATTTTAACT
>DWNJ01000687.1:0-14189 GCA_018250275.1 Udranomia eurus
TAAAAGTTTTTTAATGTAAGGGATTCATTAACAAACAATGAAGTCTATTAATATTTGTACATTTCCACGACTGAATAGATTTCCTATCATTAGTCGTTATAGTTACTGTTTTTGTGAGTCAAGTTGTCCGATTCCTCTTGTTATACTTTCCGCTCCAAAATCCTCTCAACGTAAATATTTCTCGTATTGAGGTTTTGCCTGTTTTCATCTTTGTACAAGAAAGTAAAGGAGAGTACTTACCCGAGGCGTACCAATGTCTACAAGTCATCTATACGAGTCAGTCATCTTAGTCGGAGAGAGAACTTCGATCCTATCTTGGGTTAATCACAGATGTCCATGGGCCCCAATGACCACTTATCGTCAGGTTTATCACTTATCATCATTCCATACTCGTTTGTTTCCAATCTTATAAGTTCAGTCAGTATCAGTCTCAGAAAATTACTAAGTCTAAATACTATCCTATTCATAGAACCGTGTACCAGGGTACCATATAACAAAGGCGGCTAGCAAGGTTACATATTAAGCGGTGTTTAAACGCATTGTCAAAGCACTTTCATCGCTAATCCGAGGCACGGCGAATGCAAAAGATGGTTACACGTAACCAAGTCAAGGCCGCTTCACTGACGCTGGGCTTGCGTCATTCGGTCATTCACTTGTTAGGTTTTTACCAATGTCCATAACAATGCGACTATGATAACAAATACGGGAGCAAAGATCGTAAATAGGTAATATGTAATATTAATTGTTTTATAGGCACTTGAAGGCTATGGTAAAGAAGACACAATCGAGATGTTCTCAGTTATCAGGGGTAGCAACGCATTTGTGTTACAGTGAATAAGCAACTTCTATCTCGTTTCGGGTTGACTACAAATGTGTATAGGCGGCAATGACTGTATCAAATTTATCGAACTATTTTTTGGGCTGCCCGTTCATATATGTCCCTTTGCTGGGCTTGGGTCTCTTCTCACAGACGGGGAAGGCCTAAGACATACTAAGCCACGCTGCTCCAAAGTTAGAGGACTGGTTAGTAGCTAACGATGAGTGGAGTCGGTGTCTCTGGAGTCGAACCATAAATGCTTCTACCTCCAATTAATCTCCAAATTACCTAGATAATTTATTTTACGTAAAACCTTGCAACTTTTCTAGACCAGAAATCTAGAGAAATTGCCGGTGTAATTGCAATCAGACAATAATTCCCTCCACCCATCATTCAATTAACCGTCTCGCGCGAATTCTCACGGAACGGCAGCAATTGCATTATCACGGAATGTTCGCGTAACGAATTTAAACAAACAGCCCTGGTGTGACGTCACTTAAGAAAGTTACGACATTTGAGCACGACTGAGCCATCGGGCGTTAGGAAATAAGTGTCAGATTAACTGGAAAACGAAAAGAAAAAAAAACATATATATATACACTAAGGTGTTTGGTGTGTAAGGTGACACTGTGCTGTTTATATATTTTTAACGCTACACTTTCTTCTAACTAACAGAATGTCAATACATACTAGTAATTTCGAAGTTCCATCCGAGTGTTCATGTCTATGTTTATAGGTCTCGTCACAGTAGTGATTGCATTTCAACTAGGACGTTCAAAAACATTTGATTCTTGGTGCATATGACAGACTATTGTCTATGTCATATAACACTCGACAACAAATATAATTTCCTACAACCATAAATACATTTTGTGGCAGTCGTATTCTTTTCTGTCCATATTATTTGTCTTTGGGTTCCTTGGTCATTCTTGATCTTTGTGAATTACCAATTTCAGATCGTCTCAGATTTATGGAGACATGAAAATCAATCTTAGCCTTATTCAATTTGAACAACATACTGTCGCAATTATTCTGTTTAAGTGCTAACTCAATCACGATACACTAAACAAATGAGAAGTGTCGTAATATGGTACATCAGTCACGTTCGTAATGAGCTCAATTACCGTTTGAATTACGAAACGATTCGTTTAATCAACCGTACCGTACCACAGATACGGATACGAATACAGATGCCGTGCTGTACCATACATACGGATACAGATGCCGTACCGTACCACAGGTACCTCTCGAAATGATGCAGTTTTGAAGGGTTTCGATACAATTTTGGCATATGCACATAATTGTTCGTCCTAATGTCATCATTCACTTATCACTCCTCTTATTCTTAGCATAATTTTATCCCGTTAAAAAGGCATAATATGTAATGGGGCATACATTTGGGGCATCTGAAAATCCGATAGTCCCTATGTGATAATTTTCACACCGGCTGTGTATGTAATATATAACTGTGTATGGAACACAGCTTCATGCCGCATTTGAGTCTTATCCATATCCCTACTAAAATTATTTACTTTTAAACGTAACGAGCCAGTACAATTTTGGCATCTGTTTTTCTCTAAATTTAACAGATTGTTTTGAAAGTAGGCAACTTTTGTTGACACAAAAGTGATTTAGACGCATCGAAGAAAATAACTAATCTGAATCGTAAATGTATAACAACTGCTTCGTAGGCCTGTCTGTACATCTCTCTTATATTACCGTCAATATTGTCTAAATATGAGAAGGATAAGACCTGCCGTGAAAAGTCGGCTTACGATGTTTGAAGTGTCTTCAAACCGTTCTCTAAAAGTGATATAAGAGTTTTCTTAAGGACTTTTTCAATAATTTACAACTTCATAAATACTAAACGGAGTACTGTTCGCGTCTCTGGGATCATCATCTCTCATCTCTCTCTCATCTTCTCTCTGTACATTACATCTGGCACCACAGTGTCAGATCGCTTAATATCAGGTAAACTGGCAATTCGCTTGGCTTAAATCGATAAAAAAATGCTAAAACTTCCATACGATCATGATTAAATATACGAGCTGAAACCTGTCAATGCCCGCAGTGAAGCAATAAAGTGTTTGCACACCGTTCGAATTGTTTGGACCCGAAAGGTCAGGGTGCGACAAAACAAACCAATCGCCCGATGTGATATAACTGAGATTGTTTTACCTTTATAATAGTTTATTATTATATCTCTTAACTTCGACTGGGCTCCTTTTTTATTAATTTTTTATTATGATGATACGAGACGGACTTTAATTTCTGTCCGTGTCTTTGTTTGCTGTTTCTGATTGTTTGTTAAGAAATATTAGTTATGCAAAACATGGCTGCTTCATGACATTTTGAATTTAACTAAGTAGCATGATTTGAGCTTGCGTGCACCACCTTATATCTCATCGTTGCTTCCCATCAGGCAAGATTGAGGTCAAACGCACTCAAATTCTAGGTAAAAAAAAGAAGTTATTTTAATGACTAGTTAGTTTATTGTTCGTTTATCAACTGGGTTATGAATTCTACAAATCCTAAGACAATTGTTTTATCCGTCTGTAGCATCGTAGCTCCCAAACGAAAGATCGTGTTATAATGCGGGTTTTTGGTTCGAAAGTTGATGTGATTGAAATGTTTCTTAGCTACAATTTATAAATATCTGTTCAGGAGTTTCAAGGTCATCAGCTACTTTGGTCGGAGATACCGTATTTTTTTTAATTTTATACTATTACTCGTCAAAGTAATCCTTAATCATTTAATGGTTGCCATACTTCTTAAGGATTCCAATTGGAGCAGCGTGGTAGCCCTTTTAATTAGCCCTTATCACAGATCCGTGCCTAGAATAGGATCTAGAAGAGATTTCATGTTCATACATACTCGTATAAGAAGAAGATCATCTACGATATTTTTCTGCAGTGGTCTTTTCATTTTTATTTACATATTCTACGTCTTGTAGCTCTGCCTTAAGTTAATTACTAACTGTACTTGAATCGACCTAAAAGGTTACATGTTGCAGCCATTTTCTTTTCTACACAGGTACAACAGATTTACGTTCGCTCACATGAGCGGAACGCGTCAAATTCATCAAAACAACAATGCGTCATTCGGGAACTTAACGACTTCGTAAAGTTGAACCGCAACAGGCTGTCGTTTAAGTGTCTGGTTTCCAACAATACTCTGTCTATTAACCCAACCTCATTTACCTCGGACATGGCGTAAAATTTGTCAAGTGTGAATCTTACCAGCCTAGTGCTAAATCGATAGGAAGAGTTAAGAGTTTAGAGCATTCTGCTCGTGGCATCTAAACCGGGGCGGGTTAACCATTAAGCAAGAGTAGAAATTATATATGCTTTTCGTCATAATAGCATATCATCATACTATTGTTAGAGCGACATAACCTGGTTTTCTACGGAATTTAATCCGGTCCTGGTCTAAGCAGATTTTTTTTTTATGCCTGGGCTGTAGCAAACGAGCATTCAGTCCACATGATGTTAAGTAGTAACTGCCGCCCATAGACATCTGTAATCAACCCAAGACAGAGTCGGAGTTCTTTCTTAGGTCGACCACAAATGCTAATGACTACCTCTGAGGACTAAGTTGGAACGCCTCGGTTAAGTATGTCTCCCTGACCACACCTATCAAACCAGAACACAGCAGCATTACTGCTGTTATAAGGCAGAATAAGTTTTTGTTGAAAGTTTTGAATTTAATATCTCAACAATCTGGGAGAAACTCTTGTCTTGCATTTTAAGGACACATTCTACTAGGTCGCAGAGGTTCCTTTAAAATCTCTCTTTTAGGGTCTGAATTTAAAATGCGCAGGGACCCAATGCCTCTGCCCTTGCAACAAACTTTGCTTTCTCAATAAACAAACTCGTTTTCACCATTAAAAAGAAAGCTCTCAGTTTGCATCACTATAAAGAAAATCCTGTATCTTTCCCTATCTTCATCACCATATTTACCAGGATTTGAAAACCTCTTACGATCTTTAATATTAATGCTAGACATTTAAAAATGTTGAAAGTCTAATGTGCAAATTCTAAGAACAAGACTCTATACAATACATGCACTCTAGTCTCTAAAGTACCTTTGAAGCACTAACGCAACAGCCGCAAGGTTGACGCGCGACTAAATTCTTTAACGGCAAATACGTTAGCCAAGCTTGGGGTTGGCTATAGGTTATGATTTTTCAATTACCTGTTCCATACACACAAGATTATGTCTACTTTTCTACTTTTTTTTATTTTGTCTTAAATTCTTCTTAGTTAACTTAACTTACACACCCTGGAAGACTTCTCTTAGTCGCCCCTCACGACAGGGAGATACCGTAGCGCTTATTTTTAATCCCGCAACTACAGGGACCTAACTTACTTACCTTACCTACCCCTATCAAATTCCTTATTAAAACTATATCAGGGTAGATTTACCTACCCAGTTAGGTAGGTAACTCCTTTAGTCAAGTATTCGTGTCCAAAGACACGGGCCGTCAAGCACCACTGGACATTATAGGAAGCGACATGAAAACCAAGCCTCGCGGGAATCGAACGCCCTTCACGCTCGGCTTGTGCCACACATATCTGATTGCAGTAGCTGCTGATGTAAAACGGCCGTATCTGGTCCCTTGGCGCTACAAGTAGGGTTTCCAACTTTTGTTAAAATATATAGAGTATATCTGCGAGCGACCTGGAGCGAGACCGGGTTATGTCGGATTCACCCCCCACTAAAGCCCCTCGGTGACCTTCCTGCGGCGCCCAGGACCTCCGAGGCCACTAAAAACGTCGTCCTTCCCGTAGTCGTGGGCCCGACGGTTCCAGCTCCCACTCTCGTCGCCCGGACTCCGAAAGCCCCTTGTAGTCGACTCTTATGACAGATAGAAGATACTGTAGTATCTTTTTTTTTTTCCAGCAAAAAATACTACTTGTTTTGTACACCTACATTTTTAAAACTGTTTAATAATTCGCATAGCATAGACAGTTTCTTGCGCAAAATCAAGGTTTTACAACAAAAAAAACAAAGGAAGGAAAAAACATAGAATATATGATCTTGTTAAGTCTATATTTTTTTATTGTGTCCAAATATCAATACAGTAACAATGTACACAATAGAAACTTACAATAGAGAACCATTATTATGAAAGACGATTAAACTTTGATAGCAGTGTTTCCAAGTAGAGGTCTTACAAATTACTCAATTTAGACATTAAATAGATTATTAGACCTTTCGTCGAAATGGCAAGGTGAAAACTGCCGCATCAGAGCTGCTTGATCGGACGATAAACCCCAGGGGTCTTATTAGGTTGGATTAGGTTTTCGGCAGTAAAGAACTCTCCACATTACATTTGCGCAGATTATAGATAGATTATAGTCTGGGTTTCGTTTTAAAGGCCTTTGGTTTTAAGTTAGCTTTTTTAGGTGCTTGTCAATCTTTTTCGTTTTCGTGTTCTCAGTTTTGAGTTTCAAAGCATTTTCAAATGCTCATAATTTCTTTTTCATTCTTGGACACTTTATTGTGTCTGTTATAAGAATTTAGTCAATGATCTTGAGGTGTGCTCGGGCTCAACGAATTATTTTGGAAATGCTAATAATAACACTGAATGCTGAATAAGAATTGATTACTGCATGGATGAATGAATCTGTTAAATCCAGTTAAAAATTTATGTCGTATTTTTAAAAGAGAGCTGGGAGTTTTTTTCCTCCCGCTTCTTTCTCCCGGTCTACCATAGCCTGTGAACCTGAAGGCGTTGAAAGCCAATGACCATTGACTAAAGAACGTGTATATGACGTTTATTAAGTATATTTGAATACCTTATAATGAATACAAACATTTGCGTTTTGATTCTTGAATAGAAATAAATTCACTAATCCATAACACGTACAATAAGTTTCTATCCACTAGACCACTGTTTCTGAATAGATGAATTAATTAATCTGGATAACTAATTAATCTGGATTTTAGTTAACGATTGAAATAAATTCACAGATCCATAATATATAGTCTCTATAGCTAGAAGCTAATCATCTATTAGCTAGAAGCTAATTCCATAAGAATATACGATATTTGATACAAAGTAGGTATTACCTTACTAACTAACTTAGTACTTATCCCCGACCTACTTAATGCCCTTAAAACTGTGAACAATGGTCGGAAAACGTGGACCCTAATGGTAAAAACCGATGACCTATTGAGAAGGTCCAATCATTTTCCTGTAGACATTGCACAAATCCTTGCTTGCTTCTAGGTCGATCCGAGTTTACTTAACTCCAAATTCGTATGCGCAGACGCACGGAAGTTTTTACGTGCTCCGAATAAATGGGATTGAATATAGAACCGTGATGTAACCCACTGACTGCATTTGATTCGGCTATTTGCATATGCAAGTGCGCGCAAACAATTGTTCTGCAAACCTTCGTTAGACTAATGGCGCATTTAGCAAATGATTTTTATAACATTCGAAGGAGCTAACAAACGTTTAGTCCACCTCAAGGTAAGTGCTCGCTGCTCCCCGTGGATATCTGTAATCAGTCCAAGCCAGGATCTAATCTAAGCCAGGATCAAAGTTCTTTCTTCGGTCGCAAATGCGTTGATATCCCTTAGTAAGCTGGAACGTTTCGGTTAAGTGTCTCGCTTACCAAACTCTTCGAATCAGAACACAGCAGCAAGAACACCGCTGTTAAAAGGCAGACATAGTTGTGGTGGTGCCTCCGAAGTCGAACCACGAAACGTTCACGACCTTCAAATGGTTACTTAAAGTGTCACAAATGCCACAAACGTTTTTGAGTACGACCGTTAGTACTGCACATTCTTTTTCTTTTGATAGGTGAACAAACAGAGCACACATGGCCTATTAATTTGCTTATTAATAGAGGAATAGGAATACAAATATATTATTCTGTTTTCATTGTTTATTTAATAACTAAGATTTTTTTACACGACTAAAATCCGGCACTGATACTCTTCCGCCACAAGGGTCAACGAAGGGTGATGTGGGGATCCAATCCACCGAACTCGCTTCTCGGCCTTTGGCTAAAATCAAAGTGGAGTATCTGTTATTTTCATCTTATTAACAACTAAGTAATATTAGTTCGCGAACCAGCACTGTAAACCAAAATTTGCCAACGAATTAATTTATATCAATTATATTTCTTTACATTTTATTTTATTCATTTCATATTTTTATATTAAATAGCCGACATATTTAATCACTTCATAGAAACAAGCAGCCTTTTCTTTTAATGAACAGATCCACAAGTAGATTGAATCACGCTATCCACTTTTTCTAAGCATCTGACCTAATCTCTGAGCAAAGGTTAAGGCCGCTCCCCAGTCATGATTACAGCCTAAGGACGAATCTTAAGCAAATGCGCTAAAGTACTAAAATTATGTTTCGTCACTTTACTGATAGAGAATGAAAAGGTTAAATGCATACAATCTCCACCTGTCTGAACGTACAAATTAACATAGAACTAATAGCCGCACCTAGAGACGTTTAATGATAACTTACAGTGCCAAAAATCTATACAAACTGCACTTTCAGTATCTAATCATAGAACGTATATGAGTGAGTCCGTACGTATTCGAGCGTTCATAAGTAAATTTTGGAGTATGCGAGAAACGAGTTCTAATAGTCCTAATCCAGCTTGTGTCCAGAAAACGGTGTTATTGTCGACAATAGTTTTGTCTTGTCGATGTTCTACGATTCACAAGTACGATAGTTAATAGTTCTCTTCTCTCATTTCCAGTCAATGCTGGCTACGAGTCTGATCGCGACGAGTGGAGAAGCAGCCGATCCCAGTTCTCCACGACCGCCTTCGACAGCCTCGCGAGACCGACCAAAATGGCGATGGCGCTCACCCTCAAAAAACCGCAGAGACTGGAGCCAGTACCGCAGTATTACCGTCTAGCAAGCGACACGAAACCAAAGCTCACGCCGTTACCCTTCAGACAGAACAACTTCCTCCAGAGGCCGCCGAGGCTACCGCGCCCGAACACCGACATGAAGAGAAACTTGCCGGTCACTGACCATCGGAAGTACGCTTCGTTGCAGTGTCTAGAGATACCGAAGAAACTCACAGAGCCGAAGAAACCGGACGTGAAGAAGAATTACTCGAATCTCTCGAACAGGATCACTGGGATCACGAATAAACTCAGAGATCTAGGCAACCCTAACAATACGATTGGTAGGTTTAAGGCACAGTCTCATGGGGATGTAGCGAATCTGAAGCCAGTATTGAAGAGCAATGGAAACGATGGAACCAAGCGATCCGTAGTGAGGACTTGCAGTGCTGAACCACCAAAGAAAGTTACTTTCAGTGCGTTTGCTACCGTGCAGGTAGTGTAATATCGTAGAGTGTAAGACTTGGAATGGTCAGGGCTTAGTTGATGAGTTAACGAGGATGGTTATTTCGGCACTGATAATTCTGTATGAGTTCAGCAATATCAAGTTATTGAATATTTTCAATTCTGGATAAAATTAGCGATATCTATTAACAAACGATTTTCAAACATTTCTATATTTTTCTTATAAATGTTTTACTTTGATTTAGTTCTTGAAATCATGAATTTTGGAAACAAGAATTGCTCTCGATTCTTGAGGGCCCTGGTACCTTATTTCGCACTCCTGCAGATTTGCAGCTCATCATTGCACAGCTAAGTGATGTATGAGTTAATAACAGTAACGCATTTTAAAGGCAGCTAAAAGTTTATTACTAACAATTAAAAATAACAACAACTGAAAATGCTGATCTCAGAACAGTATAATTTTCGTCTGAGCTATACATATGTATAAAAAGAACTTCTTACTTCAGTTTTAATTATTAATCAATTAGTGTTGAATGTTTATAGTGATTGATAATGTGTTAATAAATGTTTATAGAATGTACAGTAGGTTATAAATAATAAGAAATTCATAACGAACTGTAAACTATCCAACTGTTTATATCATAGTTTCCTTTATTTACGTATATACTAATATTGTCTTCAGCGATTAATTATTTATCTTTTACTTGTAAACAAAACGAGAACAGCGGGTTTATTATGAACTTAATTCCAAGCAGTTTTCGCCTTAAATATCTGCATAGCAATTTCGCATTACTAACTCTTAAAACTATCCAGCCAGTCACGTGATACTTACGTTCCTTTACATTCCTTTTGACGTTTATTTCTATACGTCATCTGTCAAACATAAAAACCATTCAGATTACGGTGTACCGAAACGCCGGGCAGAGTTAGAAGGATCGTAATACGAAATAGACCGAGCCAATGCCCATACATTGAATTGTCTGGAACTTGGTTTGTATAGTTCATAAAACGCCCGTAGGCCGGGAACTTGTGTATATATTATATTTAGTTTTATAGTTACGATAGTTATGTCTCATTTTGTAACAATTGATTGTAAATTAAAGTTAAATGTCGTAACCATAGTAACTAATTCCCTACTAACAGTTATACCTGATAACATTACGTAGTGACTGTGTGATCTATATTCTCCTACTAAAGATTGATATTATGCTATGAAGACATGTGCTTGCTTTCTGAGTAATCATGTTATGCTTTAGACAAATTAACACCTTAATTATTTGATGTAGATAAAGCAATAATATCGAGTTGAGAGAGATGACCGACTTAGTAAATGTACGTCTTTTTTATACAAAATTAGGTCATTTAACCGTATTATTGTTTTATTATCCGAAAAGATTTTTAACACAGGGTGGAGTTTTTAACGCTATCTGAAGGGAAAGCACTATAAATACTTTCGAATTTCTCAAATCTAATCTGATTTGAATCGGTATCTTCCCACTTCTTATTCTACATCTTAGATCGTTTGTACCTAATTCGAATTAGATTTGAATTCATATCAACTCAAGCATGATTCGATCTCATTCTCATGTTAATTTTCATTCATAAAAAAGTACCTCATTTGGATTAAATTCGAATATGTATCTTCTTTGTACTGTGTCTTCAACTTCTGCGATGTCACTCATCTCATAATTTCTGCTAATTTGATTCTGATCTGACAGTTGATTTGAGATTGCATGTAAAGCGCCAACGGACCACGTTTCTGTAAATAAAATGTGAAATGCCACCAATCTTTGTGAGCGAGATTGCTGTCGGACAGTTTCGGGTAAATAAACGATTTTTATTAAGTATTTATGTATATAATAAATATATGGAATGTGAATATAATCCCCATCAAAATTCCTCAACGAGTTTGAACTATGTATGCTTTGTATTTGTAGCAATGCAAATATTTTAGATCTGTTTGCTTTCTTAAATTTAAACGCAAATTGCGTTTTAAACCCCCTGTTTTTAAATGAGCAGTGTAGCGTATTGAGAAGCAGTTCAACCGAAGCTGAAATTCCTTTACTGTATGACTTTATTGAAAAGATCAGTATATCTTCAGAAGAACTGTAAATAAAATACGGTTAAGTAGTTTTTCCATTACTACAAATGCGCGGCAAATTAGTCGATTTGATTGTGTCTACCTGTTTACGTAGGAATTAGGAAATATTTATAGCCTTATCATAAAATGTATAATCGATAATGCTTTTACGTAATTCTATCGTACTGATTTCGCCAAAATATTTGGTCTTTGCACGAATTGTAGGCATGTTATTTATAATTTCAGATAGTTATCGTATTTGCATATTTTTTAGTATATTTTAATATAACAATATGTATGTTACTTTTGCACTTTCTTGTTATTCCTTGTGAATATTTATAAAAGAAAAGTCTTATATTTGTGTATGAAATTATTGTAATATGTGGGTGTCGGTAATTTGGTTAATTGTGGTTCCTAGTCGACATTACAATATTCTCATCAGTAGTGAGCGTGAGTATAAATTGTATAAAATAAGTATTGAACGGACTGTATAAATTAATTGTATATTTCGATGTATAATTATAATACCTACCTGATTGTTCAAATGTGCTTCACTTTGTTATACTAATCAATGTAAGTTGGTTAAGTTGTTCTAATCCTAGAATATTCTATTGTTAGTCATAAAGTCATAACTTTAGATTTAATATATAAATCAATATTTCTATTTAAATATATTTTAATGATACAAGATGGCGATGTATTTGTCACTGTGTCATACTAATAATGTTATGTGATTTGTTGTTAATTATTTTATTTCCTTCTAAATTTTGTTTGAAAATAAATCAGTTTGTTAGTTTCAAATCTTTTTCTTTATATTTTTTCTTGTTATAAAGTTTCCGTGTTTCGGAGGGCATGTTAAGCAGTCTGTCCCGGTTTTTATCTCCTCGAAGTCCATTGGGGGTTTTAAAACACACGACATACCTACTGGTTGGCCACTAACTAATTCTTCCGGCAACGTACATTGGTGCAGCGTGGCGGAGTATGCTCCAGGCTTTCACCAGTAGTGGGAAGAGACCTGTGCCCAGCAGTGGGACTTAAATAGTTTTGCGGCCAATGTTATAAATAATACAACCTAGCAGCAAAACTCCAAAAGTGATATCCATTTTAAACGAACGCAGATAGCAACTATGAACTATAACATTCTTAAGAAGAAAATACATTTTACCCCTTTAAAAATATCTCAGATTCGTATCCAAGGAATAGAAAGAAATAATAATAAAGAACCAATATTATTCTACATTTTTTTTTTTATTGAAAACTTCTATCGCGGCGTTTGGAAGGGGAAATGTTATGAGTTCGTGAAATCAACATGCTAATGACACGTGTATTTAATAATGTTGTGTGTATACAAATAAAGTTCAGTTTTGTTTAATTGTGAGATAAGTGTGCAGTACCTACAACGATGCTATCAATTTATTGGTATACATAGTACCAATTCATCGATTAATGAAGTTGATGACGACGAACATTGAAGTAGCAAACGAGCATACTCACAGTCCACGTGATGGTACCGCTGCCGCCCATGGACACCTGTAATCAACCCAAAACAGGATCGACATTCTTTCTTAGGTCGACAGTGACGTTGCTACCCCTGAGGACTAAGTTGGAACGCCTTGGTTAAATATCTCTCACCTCGTCCTTCATACCAGAACAGCAGTAAGAATACTGCTGTTATAAGGCAGAAATAGATGTGACGGTATCCGGAGTCGACCCGAAATGTTCTACTACCATCAAATTATTGTTAAATTTTATATTCGGTGAAAAATCAACACAAATCGCTTGTCAAAGCTTAAAGAAATGATAAATTGTTCGCAAAAATGTTATTAGCTGAACTATTATCGTAAGAAGGAATGTTATTACAAGTGGGTGAAGCCAAGGCCGAGGTCGCCCGGGCCTTGACAATGATAATACATTGTTATCACTCAGACGAAGAACGCGCGCTATAATTTAAATGATATTTAAATAGCAAACATTAGCCTGCGTCTTCACCTGTTCAAAAGGCAAAGAGTACGTAGTTGTTTAAAAAAAAAGACTACTAAGAATTTAAAAATCTAATTAAGACAAAGTCGAAGGACTGTTAAAATCCTAATCGTATATTTTTATATAATCAAATCGTGCGTTTCTAAAATAAAAAAGACCATCTCACGATCAGTTCGCAGATCATTCGCACGATGAGGAAAAATGATAAATTTGAATATTTTCATACTAAATGTATATTCCACTTGTTTTCAAAACATATTAAAACGACGACGCTGTTCAGAGTTTCTTTGTATTATTTAACGGCAAATACAGATGAAGACATTAACAATATATTAACAATAGACATATGTATTTAAAATTTAAATAAGTGTTACCACATAATAGGCAAATAACGTCATTGTGTGAAGATGTCTACGGCGTGTCTATCTGCTCATTATAGGTAAGGCAATATACATATGATTAAATATATTCGCTGGGGTCGAAATATTAATTAGCTAGAATCCAGACTAGACCTACCCCACTACTAATATGTATGATGGATGGATAAAACTTTATAATAATATAGCGTATATGTATATTAGAATATCACATAGGCTAGTTATAAACGTATTGTGTAAATTGACCAAAATATAACGATAAGTGTGTGTGCACATTGTTTTGACGGGCAACACCTAGTGTTAAATAAATAAGTCGTGATTTAGACTCGTGCAAAAAAGGTTCCGTATCAACGCATTTTATCTGGTTGAAACAGACAAGCGTACAGGTATACCTGTGCGGGACTTAAGAATAGCGCTACAGTATCTCCTGTCGTAAGAGGCGACTAAAAGGAATATTAAGAGGTTGGGGTCGCTAGACGGGGCGACCGAAAAGTTTGAAAGTTAAAAGTTTAGCGGAACATTAGATAATTTAAGAAAACTTAACGAAAATATTAACTTCTCTTAACTGATAGTTTATAGACATAACTGTCAGTGATTGACAGAATGCGCCCTGAAAAAGATGGGTCGGTTGATAAGTAAT
>DWNJ01000688.1:0-14184 GCA_018250275.1 Udranomia eurus
TTAACTACAATGCAAATTTACACCTAATTATGAGCCACATGAGCCATTGTTCCAGCGACGAAGGAAAATACTCCGCGGAAAGGGGACCAGCCTGAGTAATTTTTAGTATATTTAACAAAAAATATTGAACAAACGCCCATTATTATGTAAATATGTCGGAGGATGAAGGCTTTGTTGCATAAAACGGACTTAATCGAAAATAGTATTGCGTCTACCCTCGAAAAACCTAATATCGTGCAATCACGCCAATCGGCTCTGGCTATATTGTCAAACAACCAACAATTAATAATTTTCATTTCGTAGTCCGAAGTTGTTTTGTCTTCCAAATAATCCGATATTTTGTAGTAGATCATACGTCTTAATTTAGCTTTTATAACTAGCACTCTGTTGTGCTTATTTTCGTCCGGGAGAACAATTGTGTACTAAGCGAAGACTCATTATCACCGCGGGAACAATTTAACTTCTCCGTCCAACTAGGTACCTTGTGCTACTGAAGTTGTAGTGTTCCACTTGCGTTTATGGAAAAACTTAGTCACAAATAGTCTCCAGGCTGTTACAGGGGCTTTCTTATTTATTTGTTTATGCATTCAGTAAAAATACTGTTGAAAAATGTATAACTAAAGGTAGTAAAAACGCACTGCTTATTTCTACAGGAACTTCTTCCAGCAGAACTGTCACTAGAAAACGAATATCTGTGTACCTGCGGAGGACGATTGGCATTACTTCTTCATCGTCCTTACGGCTTAATTTAGCTTTTAAAAGTGGCATTATTTTGTCCCAAATAACAATTGTATACTAAGCGAACACTCATTATCACCGCGGCAACAATTTAACTTATCCGTTCAACTAGGTGCCTCATAGCGACATAGTGAAATTGTAGTGTTCCACTTGCGTTTATCGAAAAACCCAGTCACTAAATCTTCAAGATAAGGTTTTTATTTAAGGGTTAAAGGTGGTAGAACATTTTATGGTTCGACTCCGGAGGCACCACCGCCATACCTATTTCTGCTTTATAACAGCAGTGTTCTTGCTGCTGTGTTCTGGTTTGAAGGGTGTGGTAAGAAACACATTAACCGAATCATTCCAATTTAGTCCTAAGGGTTTCTTGAAGTTATAAACTTTGTGAACACCGCTGTAAGTTTTTTTGTTATTAATAGGATCATTTCGCCGCTCGTGATGGAACGTTAAGTTACGACTTAACGAGGCGTGCTTGCCTAATACCTATTTATTCGCCGTAAATAACTCTAAGTGATATATATTATGACTTCGGTTGCAGTCTACATTTTGTGTATATTGTATTACTTGCAGAAAGACTGTCAGTTTTAGAGTTATGGTTAGGTATTTAAATAAATATAAACACAGACAAAATGTTTTATGTCTAACGTATTGATTTACATATTTGCAATGAACTAAGTAACTTTAATATGACTCGTCTATTAGTAAGTTATGCATTAGAAAGGTGTATAAGATAATGTAAGCTAACTCACTTACCATTGTTTAGTAAATTGTAAAGTCAGACCTCAAGAGAGACATGAGATATGTCTACTGGTATTGGATTCTAATGATCGTTGGTAATTTGGTCTCGACACAATAGTTTCTATTTAATCACGATTACCTACTACTATATTATGTTTGTTTGTTTTTGGTATCCACTATAACTTGAAGCTAATTGACAATGTTTAATTTAAAAAATATAATGAATATTATTGACGACAAGAATAAAAGATTGTTGTATGTGGCAGTAACTCTTCTGTCTTAGATTACGTTATCTCAAATCGCAGAATTCCGAAACAGTTCTAAACGCACGAGTATACGTTTATTTTTCCTAAGATTAACTATGACAACTATAAATAAAATGTGGTACAACGGAGCTCAGGTAATCCTTGGGGAGAATGTATACCGACGGATTTACTATCGAGAAGGATTGCAGCTAGGATTTCATTGTACCGAGTATACGGTAAATATTAAAACGTTTTCAATATCGGAACCACATTAATTGTATTACTCCCAGGTTTAAAACTATTATCAAAGTTAAAAAACTTTAACTTTAAATTTATGTTTATAAAGTAATAATAGATAAAATGTTCTGTTTATCATTATTTATAATCGGTTACTCTTCTCTATTTCTTATGTTTAATTTGTTAAGTAATTTTTGATAGTTGCCTATGTACATTACTTCCAGTTTAAATCAAATTTACCGTTAATCGGGTTTAGGTTGAAAGCACTTTCCAGATACCGAAAAAATTAAAACCATCGTATGCCGACGCGTCATGGAACTATAAAGATTAGAATATAAGAAAGTATTATAAGAAAATTAGTGAGACTCAGACTCAGCACGTGCTCTGTACGTGAAAAGGAAAATATACATATTTTAGCTATGCGATAAATTCAACGATACGGGAAGTTTGAGCTAAGGACATATCGAGCTATAAATCATTAACTTGGTAGCGAAGCATAAAATCGTGGAGCACCCTTATCGTTTAAGTTGAAAAATCTCGGCGCGAAGAAAAGAAAATCAGCTGAAAGAGCCCATCTATCACGCCGCCAAGCGATCCGCAGTCAACGGAAGTTATATGTCTGAGGTACAAAATAATGCGCCCTTCCACCGTGACCTGTTTCACACTAAACGAGAAACGGTGTTGTTGAAAAGATAGTAAAGAGATTGAAGGCTCCCTCGTAAAGTTTAGCAACGCATCTGTGGTCGACCTAAAGGTGTCGTAAAGGTGTCCATGGACGGCAGAGATCACTTATGAGATGGACTGCATGCTCGTTTGCTACTTCAATGTTATAAAAAAGCGCAAACTATGTATGTACGTATGTTCTAAAAGTATAGTTTACTGGAAAGCAGTCTAAAGGAACTTTCGTGCAGGAGCCACTTGGTTTCGTAATTTTTTTAATTATTCATGAATACATTTCATTGCTAAAACTACTTTTTGTATTTAAATGTGATAGCTTATGTGGGAACCGTCGAAAAATTGTGTAAACATTTTGCTATTTAAACATACTGTAATCGTTTGGTATTTCAGATAATGAAATTAGAATTGCTTATTGCTAAAACTCAGAGTTACAAATTAAATATAATTTAATATTCGAAAAGGAGATTATTCTCTAGTCGCGAAGTAAGTCTGTGCCATATGGTTTGTTCTGTTTTGTTTCGTTTTCAGACTATTTGGCAAAAAGTCCTTAAAATGTACCACAAATCATCTATATTTAAAGTTAATTTAAATAGCTTCACAATCTTTGCGATATTTTACGTTACCAGGTTTTACACGTTAATGTCAATTTAATGGGACTTGCCTTTATCGCTTCGTAGTTTATCTCTTGTTGTTAACAGATAGGTGGGGATATGTCGGTAAAAATGCTTGCAAGCAACACTGCCAATGCCGTTTATATTGAATTCCTCCCTTAACTTATGAGTTTATGTTTGTGAATTGTTGATGTTGTTTACTAAGTTGCAGATCGAACAATGTTTGTCCAACAAAAAGGACAAATAAAAAACATAAGATTTGCGATGCTGATATATACGGTATTGAATAGATTTCAGTAAAAGGCTTACAAAGTTCCCGCGTTGGCCCATCGACATACGTTATTTAGAAGGCTTTAACTAAAAGAGAGCTCTTCATTCCGTGAACTGAGTGAGAAATAACACCTCCTTTAGATCGAGGGCTCGCAATTCTCTGAAGTTAAAGATAAATTACTTGATCCTAACAAGTTAAGCAATGATAGAGTAGAAATTATTTCGTACAATTTGTACATATACGAGTATCTACCTCGATAAACATTGGTTGTTCGGAAAATGATTTTTGTTTATTTTGCGAAAATAAAAAACAATTTTCGTATAATGAATAAATATTTTATTTAATTATATATTGACCGTTCTGGTCCAACCCCTTTTGCGATCTTTCTGGTAGTAGCCTGAGTCCACGGTCATACATTTTTTAAAAGATAAGAAATTTATTTGCCGGCAAAAACTGATCTAGGTGATTTTTGATCTCTTCATCTTCTTCTTCAAAAGGTTTTACCAAAAAGTTTTGTAGTGACCGGAACAAATAATAATCCGAAGGCGCCAGATCTGGAAGATGGAGAATGTGGTGGGTGTGGCAGTGTTGTCCAAACCTGGTCTCGCATTATACGCCACGGGCCCAGGCCTTTCAACCTAGCCATAAATTTACCCTCTCACCAATCACACTTGTTGTTATTCGCCAGTTTGCTTTAATTATTGCCTTTATCTTGTCTTTATTAGGTTCAACCGGCTTTCCAGAACTTCTCATCTTCGACATCAAGAGAACAAATCGGACGTTTAGGCGTAGGTACGCTTTGAATGTCATTAGTTTAATGCATTATTTGTTTAATTAAATCCAGAAGTAGAATTTTCCTTCAAGTATTCGACTCATACATAACCCTGTAGACATGTCGTCCGACTATTTTATTTCCTGCGCGACATTGTCGAAAAATGTTTGTCGAAACACGTGACGCGTGTCAGCACGAGTTAAATGGCGAGCTTGTCGCATATAAGCGGAAAGTTCTACGAGGGGAAATAATATACCTTTCTTAAAATATCATCCAAAATGTTATCGCTAAATATGTTTTTGAAATTTCTATTTGTAGGTTAATATTATGTAATAGCACCTGGCACATAAATAAATGGTTTTATTTCTAGTGTCTAGTACTAGAAATAAAACCATTTTTTTTTTAGTAATTGTAAAAAATATTGTGTTATAGTTCCATTTGACGTGTTCCTTGTCCCAAACTTGTCCCTTGTTTAAATTTATGTTGTATTGTATTGTTGTATTTAATGTTTGAATTTATTAAGTTCTATGAGTATCTTGATTCACCATATATAATAATTTTGCCACCATATATAATATAGAACTCAGTTTCATATAATAAAGTTAAAATCAGTACCTAATCGCAAAGTAAATACAAAATGATTTTCATATGTATGACTTGAAGACGTCATTACACTTAATTTTAATTGCGTCGCAATTTATATTTCCCGAACATAATATATTTTATATGAAACTTTTATAGTCGAACACTTCTCATCAGGAGCCATTACTCAAACGTGGGTTCGCTCTCAAATGAGATTTCATAATTAACGTGAAGGTCGATTTACTATGAGTAAGTCACTGACGTTAGTATTAGCGCTAGTACTGACTCCCTTTGTACTAGAGTTTTAAAATTATACTGACACTACCTTGAACTGTTAGTTTTGCTCTCTTCTGATTATAAGGTTTGAAATATTACAGGTTAAATATTATATCATTTCATACAACCAACTAACGAATTTAGAAAATAGATGCGCAGGTCACGAAAATATATTGTTTTGTGTTGAATTGAATATTATAAACTGTACTATTGCATATTACTTTTTAATAGTCATATTTATTATTATTTAACAATGTGTTTCCTGTGAGTAAAGTACCTAATATTATAAACCTAACTGTTCAAAATCGCACAACGCAGGGCATGATATCTATCAGTGGACAATCTTAGTCTAAGCGGTGCCGTCTAAGTACGTTTGAAAATGTGTCATTATAGCATCAGCAGCGCTATAGGCGTTTCGGGTAAGCGCTAACTCGTCAATGGACTTACGTCAGTGACTCATTTGACGTAAATCTGCCTTAAGCCATGTCGGCCGTCAAGTGCATGTGAACATTTAACGAGAGGCGAATGTGCGGCTGTAGGGACCTATCTGTCGCTCCTACAGTTAATGTACTAGGCACACATTATTTGAAGTATGAGTTATTGCGTTTGACTTCAAACACACTCGAAAAACTTGAGCGGCTATTATCAACCCTTTTATGAGTTAGAAATTAGGGTTTGTGTTTAAATTTAATGTTTCAAAGGTGCTGTGGTAGCTTTTTCATCGAATTCACATTGTTTTGTACCTTCTTGTACTCTCACCTATTCGTGGTACTGTGGTTGTAGGTGTATCACCGTAACAACATTACTGGGAAACGTTTGCATGAGATTCCTTTTCTCCCGACGACAAAATTTTAAAATTATCAGACTCTTGTATTCTTGGAGGGTTTTATGGTTTATATATGTTTTAATTAAAAATATACAAAAGGGTTTTATTGCGAAAGGAGTTACAAACAGTTTTAAAAAAAATTAGGAGTCCACTCTCTACTATACTAATTGTTAGATTTTAAATATCGAATTAATTAAGCAGTGTAAAATCTACATTTTTTTTTTATATTGACCCAGTGCTTGTGGAATAGCGTAGGTAGAGACTACAGAATTAATGGAACAAACATTACATTTTACATTATTTTATACAGTCAACGTCGATGTACAATACGTTATTGGTATTGCATGAAATTACAAGCGCACGGCTGATTAATACTGAACTCCTGGGACTGAACTCTACTCGATACTGAAGTAGGTTATTACATGCCTACATATTACTTTATTATTTATCTTCTTATTTAAATATTAAATTGATATACTATAAATATGATTAAGATGAATTCTTAATAATCAATTGTTACATATACTTGAAAGCGCGTATTAACCCCGCGGCTTGTGTAGATCGCATGCGAACGTGCAAGTTAAGCACCGTCGGGCGCGGTCAGTAACCGGATGGGTCTGACCGATACTGGTATTTTCATGCCGTTTCCGTGCTTCGTAGGGCACGTTAAGGATTCGGTCCCGGTTGTTATTGACAGATAGCAGCCGTTAAACCTCGTCTGAGTCCATTCGGGGTTTTGAAAATATCCGGCATGCTGGTTGGCCACTAAACAGTTCTTCCGCCGACGCGCATTGTGGCGGATTATGCTCTAGGCCTTCCCCAGCTGTGGGAAGAAACCTGTGTCCAGCAGTGGGACATGAAAGGGTTGCGGCCACACATATTTAAGTCAGATTACTTATTTATCATTAAGATTTAAACACGAATCCTAATCTGCATTGCACATTGTAAGGCGTGTATTAAATATTTGCGATTATTTCTTAGCGGAACAATTTAACCGTTCATTTGTGAATTATTATTCTTATGCAGATACCCGTACAATTATTATTTAGTGTAAAGCTTATAAATTATTACTGGCGTGAGGAATGTTACATATTCTCGTTCGAGAACGTCCAAACTTGCGTTGCGCCTTACAATAAGCCGAGTCCGGTCAGTAACTACTTTATAATTTATGGATTTGAAAGTGGTATTGATCCGCCTTCGGTGGGAGCCTGTCTACAAGTACACCTGTGATCGACGTACATGTTGAACATCTATTCTGTTTGCGATTTGGTGCAGATATTTTGCACGACGAGTTTTCACGTGGACTACATTTATACGACATAAAAACAAATGGACCGATTCCTCGATTCGTAACGTAAAATATCGTATATCCAAAAGTAGAGCGTAGAATCTAAAGGTCAAAATCTTCCAGATTAAAAATGAACGTCCCTCCACTAAACAAAATTATTTTTATGTGTGAAAGCGTATATTCATTACAACTCTTTACTTTCTTTACTTAGTATGTGTAGGCTATTTTTCTTTAAACTCAGACTCGTCCGTGCTCTCATTGGTCAACTAAAAGGGCGATCTGTCATTTTCAAAAATGTATATAGCGAATGCACAAATTGTATGACTTGTCAACTTACTAATGCACTGGTTAGTATACAAAACTGTCAGTTTGCGTCATTTGTACTTTTTATCGAAATATTATTGGTTTATAAAAAGTTGCATGTGTGGGTAAAGATAATGGAGAGGCGTGCATTTTTAGACTAGAACATAATACTGTTATGCCCCGTTCAAATTCAAATTTAATATATTTATAAATCATTTAAAAAGTGTATTTACTAATTATATCATAACGATAGATTTCGTCAAAGCTTACTGTTGATTTCTTAAAAATAAACTGTAATGTGATTTTTAAAAACAAGTTCTAATTATACTGTATATTACTGTTAATAAAGCAATAATATTTTTATTACTGTTAATATAGCAATAATATAATTCAGTCGTACATCCCAGAGATTAAACCGAAAGGAAAAAGAGTGTGAATGTTAAGCTATAATTACGGTCCTCTCTGAAAATGAAATAAAGAGAACGTTATGCCAGCATCCAATGCATGACTGAAATTAAAGGGAAATATTTTTGTATTTTAATGCATCTTCAACAGTCATTAGGCGACCTGGGACCGCGCCCGCAGAATCTCGTTAGATATAAATTTTATTTTCAGTTCAGCGGAGCATGTTGTCCTACATGCAAGTTTCCTTTGCCATCTTTACTCTTTCTACATACATAGTATATACAAGTTACGTGTTAGGTGCATGATAGATAAACGAGGCAGTTCATTTTAACACATCTTTTTTTATTACCAACGGGTCTGTCGCATTCATATTAAAACGGAGAAATAATTTAATTCCAAGATATTTTTAATTTAAAATGAACAAACATGAAAAATTAAATACTTGAAATAAAACGTTTCATACTCGGCACGCAAGCGTCATCGGAGACTCTCTGAGTTTTAGATCTAAACGATCAGTGACACTTTCTTCTATTACCTTAGTCTATAGACTATTAGTCTACTTGGCAGTACCTGCATAACACTTCTGCCATACATAATGACACTGCTGACCTCACCCTATATTGACTTTGTCGTTCAAACGACGTTTAACTTAAATAAGGTGACGCCCATGCACGCTTGGAATATCTGAATTCTGGCATTACCGAAACATGGGATAAATAAATTTGGCATACCTTTGTGTACCTACTTGTGTTTTTATAAAGATAAGAGCAACTGTTTCATTTTAATACAAGCCAACCCGTGCATTCTCAAAACAAACGAAATGAAAAGGGAAAAGGGTGGGCTGTTTTGTTAAAAAAATAAACGACGCTCATAACTCGGGAGCAATGGCGCGCCTCAACAGCTGAGACGTTCCTGCCGCTAATTAACCACCATGGCGTTTTTATTGTACAATTACGTCGTCCGGATGATTCATTGGTGCAGAACGCTTTTATTTTGCGGGCCAAGTCTTTCTGAAGTTGTTCTTACGGTGACACTAAGATTGCCGCGCTTACTACCGGTTTTGTGTTTTACCGCTAGGTATAGAAGTTCTAGTCAAAAAATTGCACGCCTCTCCAAAGTGTTAACGATATTTAGGTAAAAAGCACAAATTACTCGAACTGCCAGTTTTTTTGACCAACCAGTTTACAAGTGAGTTGACAAGTCATACAATTCGTGTATTCAGTGACAGTGACAGATTGCCCTATTAGTTGACCAATGAGTGCATGGACGAGATTGAGTTTAAAGAAAAATAGCCTACACATACTAGTAAAGAATTGTGATAAATATACGCTTTCACACATTAAAATTATTTTGTTTAGTGGATTTTTAGACTGGAAGATCTTTACTTGGTTTTTCTTATGTTGTGTGTACCTTTTCGGGATAAGGCTTGTGATAAATAGATAGACAAGTATTAGGATCTGATATACATAAGATCAAAAGTACGTCTATAAACCACTGGTCCATTAGCTACCTCGTCAATGCCAAATGAAGGAATAAAATGTATATTTGAATTTGAATTTGAGAATTTGAATACTATCTTATTAAAAAAACATTGCTAATGCGCATACGCTATTGATAGTTTTGCGGTACAACGTCACTGGTTCAAAACAAACCCAATAAATAACTACGGTGCATACGACGGACCGCGTTTAACAAAACAGTACAATGAAATTCCAACAAACAACAACTCAGGAGCAAATCTATCGTAATTCCTACTAGAGCGCTATTATTTCGTATTGTTTTCTTACGTTCGCATTGAGTTCGGTCGGCGGCGCGTGACTGCAGCGAACAAGTTCTGAAAATAGTGTATCATTGGGTTGTACTAGATGTGGTTTGCATTGTTTACTCGTTTTAACGCAGAGGACTCGTGCTTTTGTCTTTCGCGCTACCGATTGTTTCGTTTCGTTTTCGAAATGTTGTATTTTTGTTTTGAAGGTGGTAGGACCTTAACGGTACAACTCCGTTGTTACCACCGCCACACCTCTTTCTGCCTTTTAAAAGCAGTGTTCTTGCTGCTGTGCTCTGGTTTGAAGGGTTCCAACTTAGTCCTCAGGGGTAGCAACGCATTTGTGGTCGATCTAAGAAAGAACTTCGATTCTGTCTTGGGTTTGATTACAGATGTCCATGGGCGGTAGTGACCACTTACCATAAGGTGGGCTGCGTGCTCGTCTGCTAATTCCCATAAAAATAAATGTTAGTCGTAGTCCTAATACGTCAACTGTACTCAAAGAGTTTTCATAATAGGCTATGAATTCAGATGAATGATTGGTTGTTTTTAGAAGAGACTGTATGTCTTTTATTTGATGTGAATATATATATATATCCGTCGCATTAGTTTTTTATGATTCGTTTCTTACATTCGTACTGAATTCGGTCAGCGATATGCTAGCGAGAAAGCGGCAGCGAATAAGTTTTGAAAATAGCTGATCATTGCGTTGTACTAGATGCGGCGTGCATTATTTATTAATGCTGAGGACTCGTGCTTTTGTCTTTCGTGCTACAGATTGTTTCGTTTTGTTTTCGAAATGTTGTATTTTTGTTAGGTAAGTAATACATAAAATATGATCAAGGCGTTATCATAGTATGCCATGAATTTAGATTAATGATTGGTTGTTTCATTTACAAAAGGAACTTTTTGATTATTATTTATGTTGTAAAATATCTATTGACGCATATAGGGGCAAAACGTATGCCGTGACGGCAAACGGCATGATTTTCTTTTATGCTGTCATGCTTATTCTCCGCTACGGCTCTATCATTTAATATACATGTTTCGATGCCTCTGCCGGGGGCTTCATCACAGCCATCCCTTTTTACTTAAACGAAATACAACCGTATCCGAAGAAGAACGAAGTACAATCCGTAACTGGAGCATAATTTATTTGTCGCTTAATTACAATCTTCATTTGCGCGAGTATGATTGTCCAGTGCATTTAAGGCGTTTTTATTGTTAATAGAGATCGCCTAGCGGTGGATAGAATTCGACCGTATATCTTAGAATGATCAGTTATAAAATATCTATATATTTATACCTACACAGCAATTAAACATATTTTTTGACTACACAAAATAACATTAATTGTTTGACATTCCCGCCGTTCATGTCACTCTAGATTCAGTATTAAAATGACGTTCCGTGTAGAACAGGTGACGATTGATGCGTGTGCGTCAACGGCATGGCTGTGTGCGTAATGATTTATTTTACTAATTTAATGTACTTCTAATGTACTATTATATAGAATATAACCTTTCTGCACTTCTTCTCCGTATAGACTTTGACTGTGCGAAATCTCATACTCCTCCGTCCGTGTAATCGTCGTAATAAGCTCACCAAAGTTTTTGGTTCGCGTATTTATATTATGATTTCCGTGTTTCACTCTACACATTGTTGCTTATTATTTACTGTCTATAAAAATATACATTTATATGCTTCCATACACCTCGTATAAATATATCTTTTTGCTTATTATTTACTGTCTATAAAAAATATACATTTATATGCCACCGTACACCTCGCATAAATATATTTTTCCCTTAATGCAGAATCTCGTTCCATTGTGTATTTCTTGAAACTGTTGTCTTGGTTACATGTACCTATGTAATTTCTGATTAAGACCGCTACGGCAAACCGTATGAAGATTACTCACATATGTATTGTGTTCGAGCATCTTCCCCAGCTCGTGTTCTCGCTCCACGGGACGCATTGTGTTCTTACGTTTGTTGTTACTGCTTGCTGTTAATGCCCTCATTGTTCTCTTACGTTCGCATTTGAGATCGTCCGGCGGTCTGCGGTGAGTAGCCAAGATGTCGGATGAAACGCCGGCTCATTATGTCCGTTTGCTCGCGAGTTACGTACGTGTATGTGTGGACTGCGGGAGGATACCAAAATGCCGAATGCCGTCTTAGAACGAATGTGTTATTTATTATTTGTACTAAACTAAGTGAGTAGACTTCTGCTCGATATTAGAGACACACAGACGAACCGACAAACAGACAAAAATTATATATATATTTTTTTGGTTTCTATTCTTTAATAAATCGGTTTCTCTTAGATTTCCATGTACATACAGCAATCGCTTCAGATTTATAACATGTATAGATATAGAAATAATTATGTATACCAAAGTTAACTTAGCTTAGACCGTGTTTATTATCCTAATCCCGAATGATATTATATCAGTGGCTTGATTTGGTATGTGGTGTGTTATACCTTTAACGTAACTTAATATTGCGAATGTGTTTGTTTTTAACTCATTCATGACTCAACTACGATATTGTGCACACAATATCAGACACGTAAAAGGGCGCTGGGGTTTTTTTTTTACGTGAGGCAAACCCACCCAGGTGATCCTTCCTTCATAGGGCTGACGAAGGGTATGTGTGGGCCTCCAACCCACTAAAAACCTGTTCCTAAAACGGTGTTCCTTTTCGCCACTGCTGGGCGGAGTCGCGGTGACGCTTAAAGTAATGTAACTTGTAGGGTACCATATTGTTTCATATAATGGTGATCAACGAAAACGAAGCCGTGTGTAAAATTATGATCTATTTCATCTGCAACCTTATCTTATGTGTTATACCTAAGACTAGTTATCCGATGTAATCTTTCTGTTCGATTACTTTCCGATAACAAAACACTGCTGTTAAGATAGCTCGTAGTACTATAGTACAATAGCACATGCAGCTTATAATGTTATAATTTGATCTGCTTAAGGGCTTAGCATCGATAACCTTTTGGTATATAACTTTCTTATACAATAGGTATAACAAGTCCATGTGTTCATTTCAGGTGAAATGATAGCCAATTAATTATCGTGGCGGTTTCAGTCGGCTCGATTTCAGTTTTGGTTAATTAATCATATTAACATATTGGTAAACCGTTTCCATTCCCTAGTAAAACACGCGAAACGTGTTAAAATCGTTAATTACGGTTTTGTGCAGATAAGTTGTATACATTTTGTGAATATAATAATATTATCTATGGTACTTCCATGGATAATATTTTTAAAATCACGCTTCATGCAAATAGAATGTAAATATTATCTATAGTATTTTCCTTTGTACATAAATAACCAATATAGAATACTCAATATTTTTTAAATTTTATTTATTTATTTTCAATTATTACTTTTAGGTACCAGAAAAAGAAAAGAAATTAAATCGTTTTATTTGCAATGGCAGTGTCTCAGAGAGACATGTTAATTTCCTTTTTTGCTATAAAGAGATATGTAAAAAGTTTTTACACGACTCTTTCAATATCAATATTTTATGGACCTCATTAGAATTGCTACTGAAATATTCTTTTATACAAAGCGAGAGTGCGCATAATTTTATATTCGAAGCCCTAGAATTGCGAAGAAATTTATTATTATATATACGTTCATAAGTAATTTTATGTATTTTTGTAAGGTGATTGTCATATTGAGCGTCTCTAAATATTGTGCAATGTGCTTTTTTGCACATTTTTGTGTGTAATTCATAATTATTAAGGAGCACATAGTGTCCAAAGTTCTACACTAAATGGATTCTTCGATTAAACTGATATTCACAAAACCGATGAATAGTTTACAAAGTTCATATTCACTCTTAGTGGAGGCATGATAATCATTTTATGCTAGGAATACTCCATAAAGGAATGATAATCTATTCTACCCTCAAAGTCCTTAACTAGTTACAGGTAGTCCATCAAACTGACGTCTTTGACATGGTAATAGGTCTATAGCGACGTCTACAAGTCCAATTCAGTACATCATATGCCACACACCTCGTATCCCCTGAATATATAATACGTGGAGGGAAAAGGACATAACCTTTCTTTCACGCTTGCTCCATCTTTCTTGCGTTAATTTTAATGTATGATTTGCTATCCTCTAAGTAAGATTTCGTTGTAATTCTCGCAACTACGTCGTATTGTTACATTTATGGCTCGTTGTGAGGCTAGTCAGTCAGGTTAGTAAGCTACCTTTTAGATATTTCATATTGGAATCGTATCTTTATTTTATTATAGATCCTTTAACTCTTCTCGAAATGAGCCATCCTAACTGACCCGGCCGACGGCGATCTTTCCACTAAATATAAAACAAAAGTCGGTAATATAAGAATCACCGTATGTAGTTAAAATCGCATAAACCCATATTAAGTAGTGTTAAATAGCACCACTGAAAATACTAATTATAAA
>DWNJ01000689.1:0-14172 GCA_018250275.1 Udranomia eurus
AATAGCGAATTGTGCGAAGTAGTAATAACCAAATTGTAAATAGCATGGATTTCCGCAAAGTAACGCCTGATACTATTAACTACATGTTAACTATATATAAGACTAACTTTTGCCAGCGGTATTGCCCGCGTTTTGCTTCGTTTCGATTGCCTGCACGAATGGCAGTTTTTTTCGACTTGCTTACCGTTATATGTTGGCTAACTTACACCTTATATCTTTAAAAAATATAGCCTGTGTGCTATTCTGATGTATAAAATATATTACTGTAAAGTTTCATCTAAATCCGTTCAGTAGTTTTTGCGAAAAATAGACATTTACAGATATTTAATATCAGTGTTAGTTACGACCAAGCTATATGTATAGCATAGGCCAGTACTTACACGGTATTATATAACGTCGGTATGAACATAATATCCTTTCTTATAAGTATACATTACAGTTTTTGTATTAAAAGCCGTGTACAGTTTTTAGGTTTCGTAGCCAAAACACGGAAGCCCTATATTTACGTCATGTTCACCTGTCCGTCCATATGTCATTGACATGATACTAGGAAACTTTTGGCATTATCATAGAATAAATACGTGAAGCAAAAACTTTGGTACCGCTTTTTACGACAATTACACGGACGGAGGAGTATGAAATATGGTACAGTCAAAATTTATAAGAAGAAGATGTGCAGATAGCTAATATTTTATATAATTATACATTAGAAATACATTAAATTAGTAAAAGGATCATTACACACACTACCATGCCTTTAAAAAATATTAAAAATTTAATTAAACTAACGTTATCACACTCATAGCCCCACACTATGATTGTATCCTGGGTGCCATGGATAACACACAAAGTCTACAACACATACATCCAGACCGAGATCAGAAATTTTAACTCATCATCCAAATTTCTGTCTCGCTGGACATCGAACCCGGGACTCTTCGACTTCTACTTTAAAGATTATATATCGGTTTGGAAGTAAGTGATACGGAATTGTCACACAATACTTTTAGATAAATATGCAATATAAGTATATAATTTGAAGGTGGTAGAACCTTAAACCTGTTCGACTGCGGAGGAACCGCCGAGGCGTTCCAACTTAGTCCTCAGGGGTAGCAACGCATTTGTGGTCGACCTAAAAAAGAACTTCGATCCTGTCTTGGGTTGATTACAGATGTCCATGGGCGGTAGTGACCACTTACCATCAGGTGGACTGCATGCTCGCTACCTCCCAGTCATAAAAAATGCCGAATGCTTCTAAGAACTAATTTATAACTAGAACTAAGAATACACTTCTGCTTCTGCTCACTTCTGCACTTCTGCTGCTAGGCAGTACTACTTATTCACACGTCTAAGCCGTTGAGCGTTTGTGGTTCCCACAAGGTTGGTTGGTTTAGGTGTGGTTGAAAGTCGCATTCCAGGTAACCAGTGTTACCTGGTACGGCTTCCACGTAACACGCCTAAAGTACAATTTCCGTACTAATGTTGGTATTTTCTAATAATACTAGATGTTGGTAAAGTGGAAATATGAATCATGAATAGCATTTCGCACATTATTGTCATTTCACATATGTACTCTTTTTACATGTCCCACTGCTGGACACGGTTACCCACGGCTAGGGAAGCAAACGCAACGTCTGGAGCAAACTCCGCCACTGCTCCTACATGCACAAGGTAACAAAGCAATATACAACTTATTATACAGCTAAAACCCAAATCCCTCACAACACGTCTATTATGTAGACGTATCCCGAATCCCTCACATACATAATAGACGTATCGTTACAAATCGGCTCACTAATCGCGACGCGCTCTCTACGACCCACAGGTTGTGCGCCTGTAAAACTAAAACTTACAACCTATGAATTAATCATGAGCTTTTGGTGCAAGGAAAGGGCGAAGGGATAGTTGACATTTGATGTCAGATATTAATTATAGTATACTAGATCTTACCCACAGCTCTGCTCGCATTTTGAGGTAAATGGAAGACAACAAGAAGCGCACATAGCCCTTCGGCTTGTGTAGATCGCATGCGATCGTGCAAGTTAAGCAACGTCGGGCGCGGACAGTGACTGGATGTGTCTGACCGATAGTGGTATTTTCATGTGCGTTTCCGTGCTTAGGAGGGCATGTTAAACAGTCGGTCCCGGCTGTTATCGACAGATAGCAGTCGCTAAACCTCTTAAAATTTTGGAGGTTTGAAAACATCCGACATACTGGTTGACCACTTAACCAGTCCTTCCGCCAACACGCGGAGTTTCCCAGATGTGGGATGCCTAGCAGTGAGACATAAAAACGGTAGCGGCCAGGCCGGCCAGGGAGACGACATATTGCGCGATTCTCCATTTAAAAGAAAACGTCCACTTTTCCACTCCCAGATGATTTCTGCGATCCCTGGATCCTAATCTATCTCTGTAATAAATGACATAAAATTTATTTTGTATTTCATTACTGACGTTGTAGAGATAAGACTGGAGATCTTATCCTCTCAAGTTTGCGTTTGGTTTAGTAGTATTTTCACCGACAGAACAACACAACTATTATAATTAGTTTATCTTAGTATTCTTATAGTTCGTCACATAATAATTAATTATTATCTGCTTTTTCATTTAATCGATTATTATTTTATTTATTTATGTTAGTTATTATCACTATATATTTAAGGAAGATGTTACAATGGTTAACTTAATGCCTAATGACATTCTCCGCCAGTCGCCCTCGGGTGGATGATGAGAATGTGAGGTGGCAAAAACTAATTTGGGAATACAAAACAAATTATTTATAAGGTTATGTATATTTCTGTAGAACGCTTCATTTTTTTAGCTTAAACGTTAATCCGTCTTTCGCATAAACGCACACAGGTTCTATCGCACCTTAACAATAACATGATACCATTCAGAAGTTCGGAGCTAACGATGATATCTCTGAATTAGCCGCTAAATTATCGCCATTCAAACTTGGCGAAGTTCACGTGTGATTAGACCGCCCGCCGCTCAACACTTACGCCAAATCGCAAGGTATAAGGACTAATTTGCATTTTATTACAGCTTAATTCCCGACACTCTTGTTTGAAGGGTTTAGTTCGTTGAAACAGCATTTTTACATATGCGATAGATGGAGCGAATGATCTTACGTGCCGTCAGTGTAGGCCTGGCGCTTAACCGAATTATTTTATGATGTGATTATGTTAAGTTATGGTATATTATGTATTTTTAGTTAGGTATTTAGGTACTTTAAATAGGACTGGGCTGAGAGTTACATAACTTTTCTTTCTAACAAAATATTGAGCGTCATTGAGATAAGGAAAGTTAACTTAAACATTAATGCAATTTTACGTTTGAGTGGATATAATCAGCGTTCGGGTAGCTATTTATAGATCTTTTTAATCACAACACATAAATAATTATATAAAAATACTGCACGTTATTAAAAAAGTTAACTGATAAGCATGAACTAAAACGAGATATAATCTTAGTCATACATCATCCATACTTCATCCATTGATAGGATGCTAAAGTCTATTCGTAGTTTGTTGTATAAGCTATTAAAACTTGTCTAAGCTACACTGTTGTAACTTAAACTACGCTGAACTATTAAAACTTCATTAGTTTAGTTCTAATCAGTTTTAACGGCGGATAACAAAACTCTTATTACATGTTTTCACCAACCGTGAAGTGAGCTTCGATAACTTCAGTAGCAAAGCGACTATATAAAATTTACAATGAAACAGATCGAATCTTAACCATGTATTGTCCTATAGGACGGCAACTCACAACACATACATATAAATAGTGATATAAAATACTGCAACATTATTTACCACCAAAACGAAATTAACACATGATCAATGTAATAAATTTATTCTGGGTGTAATAATTCATGTATTGATTTGTTTTATCGACTTTTAAAATTAGGAAATTTTATTAACACTTGTTAAAATTTTCAAAACTCACATTTAAAAAGAAACGACCTTAATTTGCTACATTTCATGCTGTGACTTTTTCGTGACTGTTTGCGCGGGCATCATAATAGTTTACTCTCATCATTTTTCCCTAAAGCGCCAATAGAAGTATAATTTAAAAAAAGTTAATCATTGATATGTACAAATTAAAACGAGACAGACCAAATATAGCTACAAAATCCTTAAATTTAGCAATGCTGAAGTCTTCGGCAATAAGCTATAAAAACTTATCTAAGCTGAGCTATTAAAACTTAATAGTTTAGTACTCTACAGTTTTATCGGCGGATAACAAAACTAGCCGGTGGAGAACAACTCCCAGCACTCTTCTAATAATAATTCGACATAAATAAAATCATTATGCAGTATAATTTTCGTTACATGTTTTCACTCTAACCGTAAAGTGAGCTTCACAGCCGACAGTAACTAAGCGACGTGCCTTGATGAATAGGCCGTGTTCACATATTTGAGAATAATTTTGCGAAAACCTTTCCATCCCTGTTTTTGTTTAGTTTATTTTATTAACCGACGAAAAAGACGAAGGTTCTCAATTCGACACGTATATATTTTTAACTTAACGTTTTACAGAGTAGACCTAGAGATAATTCTTGTAATTTTTTTAATGTACACATTTCGGTACGTTTTAGTGTTTATTTAGATTCGAGTTGGTCCCATATAAATTTTAACTCAAAGGGTAACAAAAATAGGGGATGATTTCATATTCACTTACCGATTTCACTGAGTTATGTGTACGTACACCTCTCATACCTTGTAGTTGGTCTCATATTAATAAATTTGAAAAACAACCCAAAGGCTGAAAATTAAGAGGATGATTGATTTGTCTTCCTTTGGGTTCTAGTAGTTTAAAAAATTTAAACAAAGTAATTTAAATCCAAATGTGTGTATGTATAATATACCCCGAAATAAAAATAAAAAATGTATGTACCTATCAGTAACATAACTTCCAATAAATTTCCCTTAATATTTTAATTTTCTAGTGACTTAGAACTAGAAACTTTAAATAAATTCTCATCTGGCGTAGCTTCGTTTGATCTCATTGTAACAAAAATATAACTTGAAAATAGTACTGAAAACTGACTTAAAAATTTTGAAATAACACAAAAAAATTTCGACACAATATTAAATAGATCTTCATCTGACAATCAAAAGCTAATCAATGTCATAGTCTTAGCTTGAGCGAGCTTAATTTATTCTTACCTAATTAATTCAAACTGGCCGAGCTTAACCAAGCCATAAGCTTATTGGCTTTCTATAAGCTTTTTTACAGTTTGCAAAAGCACTTCTATCGTGAAGCTCCTATCGGAATATTGTCAGCGAAACACTTCGTATTCTAATGAAGCTCTGAACCGCATGTGAAAACGTAAGCTCTTTTAGCGAAGTACGAGGATAGATTCGTGATGAATCGTTAACATTGCTCCGGGAAAATATATTTTTAAACTATGAAAAGTATGTATACATTTAATTAAATTTCGTTTGCCTTTGTACTCACCTTAATTGAATATCCTATGACAAGTGCGAAAACGGTAAATGGTGAACGAAAAAGGTGAACCATGTGTAACTAGGTGTCATCGAATATTCAAATCAAGGTAAACTAATTTGCACAATCCCCAAATCTTTAACGTGTATAGTTTTTTGTTGCACCCAAGCCATATGAATCCTTGAGAACCTTTTACAAAAATATTTTCTTGATGAAATACTATTTCAGTGAACTCAACGCCGCATCTAAAAGCAAATGCCCCTTGAGTAGACCAAAGGTTTGTGATAAATCTCGCTTGCCTTAACTTTACGTGGCTTTAACCGTAGTCCAGAAAATATTATGTTAAATATAAATGTTAAACAACTTTCTTTATACGTCATTTTTATACTCTGGTATTTTATACTATTGTATTTTGAACATTAGCCGTAAATATTTTTGTGTGTTATCCAATCTATAGATTTAAATTAAATAGTAGTGTCTGTCTGTGACTTGTCACAGTTGTTTTTCCGTCTCCCCCCCCCCCCCCCCCCCGGGGTTTTTTTTTTTTCAATCAAGCGTTTGTAAAATTTTTTTTTTTTTTTCCCAATCTCTAGATTTAAATTAAATAGTAGCTCCTGCCTGTGACTTTTCCCAGTTTTTTTTCCGTCCCCCCCCCCCCCCCCACAGTGTGACGTCATTTTTTTTACAATCAAGCGTTATTAACGCGTATTTTTAATTTTTTTACGTACATCTTATTTTGGAACCCGATGTCACGATATACCCATGTGACGTTTTGTCGACCCCCTCCCTCCCCCTTAAGGTGTTACGTAATGAATGTTACTGTGTAATGTGACCCCTTAGGTGGAGGGGAAACAAATATGTATTAGTATTGACAAGCTAGCAATTTTACAAAAATATGTTTTATGCAGCTCTCAATAGAAGCAGGTCTCGACAAAGCGTCTATTACAATATTTTCTCGAAACGCTCCGTATTCCAATGAGGCTCTCGGCATCGCATCTGAAAGTGAAAGCGCCCTGAACAGCAAAGCAGTAGGTTTGTGGTGAATCGTAAATTTGAAGACGTGAATATTTTCTCACCGCTACAAATACAATAGCGGTTAGCTCAGCGAGAGCTATTACTCCCTGCTCCGGGCACGTTGATATCCTTAAATACGACCATCGAAATTGTACCAATCTGATACATTCGCATTTACCAAATTCTTTTATTCATGTCAGGAGGCGCTGATATGTAAGTATAATATTTTCTCGCGAACAGTTTTTTTTATGGATAATTCTTATATAATTCTTATGAATATAAGGTACCCTTTATATTCATAAGAATATACCTCAATACTGTAAATTTATCCCTTGTAATGTGTCCACAAAATTACCTGATAACTGGTTGAGTAGTCACACCAAACAAACTCACACTCGCATTTATACTATAGGGTAGTATTTAGAATACTTTTAGGCGTCGCCTAACGTTGAAGTTGGGCAATAATGTTCATTTTACACCACGCAACTATGGTGCTATTAATCTTGATGGGGCGTCAGTGTCAGCGAACAGCGGTAAAACCGTTTAATAGTGGATTTTCCAATGGCATTCGTTTCAGGTGGAGTCCACTGATATTTTGCGTTGGTTCTAGCGATAATTGTGCGTGGGTACGTGAGAGTTTTGACCTTAAATTAGGTCAAAATATGTTTAAATTTTGGAAAGTACTGTTTAAAAATGTCTTCATATAAGTGTTATTTAATGTACATAAAGATTATTATTGATTTACAAAAAGTTTGTGAAGGTTATGAACTTTGTTTTCTTTAAGTGATAAGTAAAAAATATATTAATTTATTTTATTGTAAGAAAGTGAAGCTCAACATTACACATTACAGAATCAAATTCTTAGTATCGTATAAAAACTCTATTTGTCAGTCTCAAAGTTAAATTCAGTCTCAAAGATTTATTCAGTCTCAGAGTGTAATTCAGTCTCAAAGTTAAATTCAGTCGAGTCCTCACTCAGTGGCCTCTGTGGGACCGTTTGTACTAAATAGTGGTCCTTTATCCGGTCCTCGCCTTTCTCTAAGAGACCTAAGAGTTAATGGAATGGCCGCCAATTATCTTGAAGCCGAAAAATCTAGTCTCCCCGTATTTTTATCCGAAGACTATCTAACAGAGGGTTTTCTCGAGTAAAATGTTTCTTTAGTTTCACTTTAATTAACGTTCCTGGTGCGGATTTCAAAGGAAGTTCATCGCGATATCATGCACCTTTTATTACAAAAGTGAATAGAATTACTTTTCACAGATACTGTACTTGTCTTAGTATTATGGTATAAGTAAAGTATTATGTTTTTTCCTTAATAATCGAGTTTTTCATAATTATGCTCCTTGATATCATAATATTTTTTGTCTTATAATCTTACATTTAAAAAAAAAAATTAAACCTGCGAGATTTAAATGGCTTAATAACTTAAATTACTTCCCTATTCTGAAAACTATGAGAGCTTTTAAATCAAATGACACTATCTGAATCTAATCAAAACTTCTCTGTTATCCCAGTCGTCATTTCGTTGCATAGCGAATATTACTCCACAATTTTAAATTCACGAATCAGAATAAATAAAGGGAGGATGTAAAATATAACATTCAAAAATACAAAAAATAAAAAGAGCCTGGACTAATATTCGTCAAAACCTTAAAGCTGTACCGGAAACTATCGGTAAAGCCGCAAACGGCACGTTGAACGACCCGCTCGGCCGTGTATTGTATTTACCGGCTGTCAACACCAATGTTCAGTAAGTTCGGAGTGATGTTCTTTTTAAGGACCAGTACAAACGCTAAATACACACGAATATAGATATTCCAGTTTAAAAATGTACGCCCCTCCACTGAACAAAATTATTTTACCGTGTGTAAGCGGTTATTTATTACAATGTGTAGGCTATTTTTCTTTAAAACTCAGGCTCATCCGGAGTTGTAATTAAATATATATACATCTATATATTTCACACATTAAAATAATTTATTTTAGTGTCCTAAAGGGGCGTGCGGGATTTTTAGTCTGGAAGAACTTTACTTTAATAATTTACTTATCTGACCCGGCGCACTTCGTACTGCTTCAGAATCATTTTCCTGTCCCTGTCGCGGTCAAAACTACTATTGAACGACTTAACAGGTTAAAAATCAATCACAGCGCCATCTACATTGTTACCTAAGTTAGGTAGGTATGTTACAAATAGATTAGCTAACATATGACTTTAAACGAATGTCCTCGAGGATTGAAATCTTTATTATATTAGATTAGCTAACACCGCCATCTGTTGGAAAAGTCTTTGTGATTAAAAAACGAATTGAAATAAAATATTATAGCCTGTATTTTACATTGGACGTAGTTACATATCTGTCCAAAATTCCATTAAAATCGGTCCCAGTAGTTTCGGAGATTAGCCAGGACAAACACTATTAAGAATATATTAAAAAGCCTGATTACCCCGTACAAACAATCTTAAAAATAACACACTGGACTTGAAATATCTAGTTATTTTGAAGTCACTGACAGACACTTCAATTTTATTTATATGTATAGATGCATAGTATACGCATTCTCACGCCTTAACTGGTTAACTGGAACTGGTCCGTCATGAAATTTTGTATTACACATTGTTAGGGATACAGAAAAGAATATAACGTATAGTTATCCAGAAAAATACTGTTCCCAAGGTATACGAAAATTAAGCGCGAGCTAAGTCGTAAAACTGGTAAAACATAAAATAAATATTAGAAACTTAGACCATAAAAAGAAGATGACCTCGCGGAATGCAGAGAAGCATTTTAAAACGATATTTGCGGACGTGCGAGTGGCCTTGTACGCGTAGCTAATGTTAAAATTATGACTTAAAGCTGCTTCAGAATTTATACGCTACATATAATTATTTAAGTTATCTCGGTTATAATAATATGGCATTAAAATATTAAATTGTCATTATCGTAAAAGATTACTCTCGGAATTATTGAATTGTTAGTTTAAACTTAATATCGGGGTTAAACTTGCAGGAATATTTCGGGAGTACTCACCGCGACCGCGTATCTCGCAGCGACCGGTAATAGTTCATAATGGTGGACCACGAATAGACGGGATATATAAATAGATAGATTTTCCTATATTCCATCTTACTTTATACTTTTTCAAGAGAAGCAGTCACCACCGCCAGTGTAGATAGTGTAGTAGTGTGCTTAACAAATGTCTCCCTACTAGTTAGAGTTCCACTGGCGCAGTAAAGGAAAATCCTGCAGGGTAGTTATGCAGTTATATAAAAAGTTGCAGCATAGAATAGGAATCTAATCCCACTGATTTCTTTTACAAAGATTTACGATGTAAATCAGAGGGGGTGAAAGAGGGGTTCTACTTCACCCCCAATCCCCAAATCCCGAGGGAACGTTAAGACCAGACACTTCAGTTAACGTTTTAACCGGCTGTGAGCTATCAATTATACGATCGAGTGTCGCTTATATCAGGCGTTATGGACGCGTTAAATTTATAGCGGTACGACGTAAAATTGCGTTAATCCAACAACTCCTTTGTGGACCTTTCGTGTTGATTAATTTTGGACGTGTGAGAGGGATGGGTGAAAGATGTATTTGTAAAAGTGGTAGAACTATTTAAGGTTCGAGTTCGTTCCGGAGGCCGGGGACGGGGACGGGGACAGGGACGGGGGCGGGGACGGGGACGGGGGCGGGGACGGGGACGGGGACGCGGACGGGGCGGTGGAAAATCACTTTAAAAGTATTCAATTTTACACGATTAAGCAAGTAGTCGAAGAGTACACTAAAGTAGATCATTTATCAAGAACTTAAATAATAAACGGAAACTAATGGAATAAAGGTATAAGACAATCTCCATAAACTTCGTTTGCTATCCGTGTTTGAGAAACAGAGGCTTCACGGTTAACCCTTGGGAATTAACATGTTTAACTACGAACAGAATAATTAATGTTATAGCACTTATGCAAATGTACTACTAAGCAGGAGATTCTTCAAGGGCCCTCACCACACTTCGAGGGATAAGCGATAAACTATTGATGATTAATTAAAAAGTGAGATCTGATAAATATAGTCTTCGTGAGATTTGATAAAAAGGCCAAGTGATAATTATATATTTATAAGGTGACGGCTATATAGGTAAATTTGGGAGTGCAAATGGATTTCTAACCATAATGGTGGGGACGTTTGTATACCGATAAATCTAAATTATATAAATAAATTACTGTATAAAATTATTTGTTTCACGTGTAACAGGCTAGAGATATTATTCCCTACACTGCTTCTTTTCCGACTAACGGAGATAGCTCTATATAGAAACTGATAAAGCTGAATGAATGTTGTGATTATTATGCTATCTGTGATGCTGCTCTACCAGAGACATCTCAATCAAAGCATACGTGAACCTTTTCGGGCTGATTTCATCAAATGCGGACTTGATGCATTTATTATATATTTACAAAATTAACGACATCTAAAACGTTCTATTTCGGAAATCTAAGGAGCCATCATAAATGACGCCATGTCAATTTTTTAACCACTCCCCGGTCCTTGTCAGAGTGGTTCCGGTTTTTCAGACCCTCCCTAGTCTGCCGTCACATATTTTATAACAAAAACGTGTTGTTATTAAAGTGTATATTTTGGTTAAAATGTACTTATTTTATTTTGGAACGTGAAGTCACGATATTTAGAACCCCTCTACACCCCTTGTCACACAATATATGGATGACCCCTTATATGATTAATTAATTACAATTACTGTTTTATCAACTATCGTTTAGCCTAGTTAACGTTACGCTTAAAGTGGATGGGAGTCTTAGATTCAAGTATTTGCATACACTTCAGCTAAATCTTATAAATGATGCAATCTTATGCAGAGAAAATGGAATATTTCCCCTTAGCGCATTTTACTGGACTGAATTCAGTTTTTATACGATTATGTTGACTTATTTATGAGTAAGTTCGTTAGTATGAGTAAAAACTTCCATGAAACGAAATTATATAAAAGGAAACAATTTTTTCCCTCCCCTCTCCCTCTCCCTCACCCTTTCCATGTACCTCTCCCTCTCACTCTCCCTTTCTATTTTCTACAACGCTCTACAATTCACAAAAATATATTAATTTATTCAACACATAATAATATTTAAGTGTATCATCAAGATTCCACTTAGCGTGCCAAATCAAATCAATTTCACATCCACCCAACCGTAATACTATTTGTAGCAGAATCTTCGGAATCGCTTCAGTTATGTCCCGTAATTTATTAGCCGCCTTTGAGCATTAATTAAACAAATTGCTAACGATTCTCCCGATGCTTCCACACCGTTCGAGCATCCATCTTAGAGTGATTTATCTAGGTCGTGAAGAACCTGACAACTTTTTGTTCGCTTCGCTGCTTGTTTTGAAAATTCAAAAGCTCAAAAGCTTTGGCTTTTTTAAAACTAATTTTCACATTAGCCTGTTGCCATCAAAAACATAACTTGTAAAATGAACGAGTATCGCAACTCAGTTCTACCATAAAAAGTTGTGAGATGCATGTAATACTAAGTCGATTAATTTGAAATAAATTGATTTAAATTCAATGAAATTCGAATCCATTTATTTCATTTAATTTATTTGAAAATATACAGCGGTTATACAATATATGCGGTTATAATTAAAATTCAGACTTCTAATTTTATGCACAACAAAGTTAAGGTTAAGGGGGTCGAAAATGGTCTGAACTGCTCCGAGAAAAGGATGGCACGGCCGTGCCGCATTTTTGCTGGGCTTGGTGAGGGCACGACATATAATAGGTTTGTGTTAGTAGTGGTTTAAAGTCAATAGTGTAATAGGAGTCGAGCTCCTATTTATGAAAAGTAAACGAAGCGATATAGCTTTCTAGATCGTAAGTAAACTTCCCGGAAGTCGGTAACAAGTTTATTATAAATGCATGTATTCCGTAAATCTGCCTTGCGATTCAAAATCGAATTCTTTAAACGTCAATACATATTGTTAAACATATCGTTGAAAAATAGAAAAAGTATTTTCTTGCGTCTAAAACCAAATCAAAGACAGAAAAAATGTAATTTACGATTTACATTTACAGATTTTAAAGACAATACAAAGCTCTGCGATGGTTCTACGTATCGTGTGTATTCATCGAACAACCTCTAAAAGCTTTCAATCAATTTCAATTAAACCTCGTTTTCCATTACACTACCATTACAGTGGCAACCACATCAAATTTCTCGCAACCAACTATCAAAATACTTTCAACGTGCCGCTTAGATTCTATTAGCGTAACTTCCACATTACAAGCTCCAAATTCTGCTTTATTATGTTCTACAGCATTGAGTTTGGGTTTTAAATCGGTTAGCGCAACTACAGTTGATAGATAAACATGTTTTCGACCATTCAGTTTGCCCTTTCATTGTTCATCAATTTGTACATATATCTCGTTGTATAATACAATAATTATTCGCGTTAGCTATCACGATAGGCCTTTTATTCAAGTTATGTATGTACATTCATGTTAATGAATTGAATTCTATAATAACTAGTATATCGCAATGCTAATACTACATTGGAATTGTTTGCATAAAATTGGACGCTCGGTGGCTATGTCGACGTTCCCAAGTTATTCATTGGAAAATTAGGAATATATTGCATGGGTTGTTCGTAATAATAATCATGCATTGTAAATACAATGTACCAAAATTTCGTACAGATGTAGGTACTAAAATTAAATCGAAATAATTAGTTTTGTGTTGCAAACAGTAGTAATCGTTGATTTAAACTAAATTATATTTGAAACAGCAATAATTTAATGAGAAATTAGTTGGGATTTGTATTTTAACGTATGTTATTATATCATTATGAACATATATACATTGAATTAGTAAGGGCTAATTTGTTATTCAATCTGTACACAGTACAGTTATAACACTTCTATTTTTGCATCGGGAGTTAAAAATAGTTGATAATAGAGAATAATCACACTTTTTTTAATGACATATACATTATAAAGTTCATGCCGTTATAAATTTATATGTAACAGAAAGATCCGTATTTTATCTCAGCGCCAACCTCTACTTTTCTCCGTTCCATATTCATACAAACATAATTTACTTTACGAGAACGGTTCAGAAACCAATATCCTCGAGATGAGATTAGCCTGTGAATTCAAAAAAGAAACACACATTAAATAATGTATATCATTAATCAAAATTAAAAACAAATAAGATAAAAAACAGGCAATTGCAACGCTATTAACTCCGGCAGGGCTTACCGTAAACAATGAATTCAGTGAAGCCGTGTACGTTGTAATGACATCATTTGCAGATACATCTAAAATTCAAATTAGATTACGTACAGTGAATTTCAGAATGAAAATGCCGCCGAAACACGAATAGAATATAAAATACACAAATACAGATAATGAAAATGTGGTAGGCCAGAAACGATGTTTCGGTTGAACGTTGGAATGGTAAATTGAATTAAACAGATTTAAATTAAAATTCCTTTTAGTGTTTTTTGATTATTTTGGATCATGAGCAATTAAGTAATTTTAATAAGATTAACTATGAAAGCCGAAGTTCAATAAACAATGAAACCAGCTTTGATTAAAAAAAACCACTTTAATAAAATTTACGATTGCATATTTAGGTTAATCTTACCCTGTTCAGTCTCACACTTAAACTTAATGTCATGCCCAGCACTCTGATAGGGC
>DWNJ01000690.1:0-14172 GCA_018250275.1 Udranomia eurus
CAATACAAAATAGTGGTTTTAACCGACTTCAAAAAAGGGGGAGGTTATCAATTCAACAGGTCTTTTTTGTTAACCCAGCTAAGCTCAAAGGCCTGTGTTAGGAGTGGGTTCACGTCAATAGTGCATTGGGGGAGTTAAGTCCGAAACCCTATGCATTAGGCTATTACACAATGAGTAATTGACCGCACTGAGAGATGTGTGACGACACTTCTAAGTCATCATTAAGCATCTCAAGTGGGACGGTGTGTATGTAACAACGCAGCACCTCTCTCAGCTGCGCCTGCTTGACGGCGAGCGCGGCCATCGCCTTGTCATAGACGGCCTGCGCGGCCGCCAGCCGCTGCTTCTTCGGCGCCACCACCTTTGCCACCTTGTCGTACTTCGTCATCGCTATCACCCATTTGCACATGCCTGACCAAAACATTGGTGGTTTAGTGAGATTTCACGATCATTTATTACAGAAAATCAACGATGAGTACCTACTACCATGTGAATTAAGGTACTTATTTTAAAATAAATATTATAATTCATAAATATTATAATCATCAAATTATAACAAAAATGGATTTTATTATAATCATTCTATTATTTAAGAATGAAAATGACGATGGATTGCATAATAATTTCCCAAATACGTAGTTATGTCGTAGTTGCATTTAATCTTTAATTTAATAAAAACAGTTCGATTCAATAATATTTATGTGTTTGTACACCACTTTCATGGATATTTTTTTATGAGATTAATACCTTCAGCTGCCACGGATACAGCTCTAATTTTCTCCGGCACGAAACCATCGTCTTGCATTACTGTAGTCATTAATTTTTTCATAACAGCTGGTGGAATATTATCTTTGTCATAATTCTGTAGTAACTCGAGGAATTTGATATCATTTAACAATTTTTTAGAAGGGCCCCAGTAGTCTTCTATTGTTCCCACTCCAGAAGGATTGGGAATCTTGTCTGGTTTTATTTCCTGAATGAGATCAAAATTTCTAAATGATTTACTATACGGTAAACCTCGTCGGACTCATTTTGGGGGGGTTTGCAAACGTCCGTCATACTGGTTGGCCACTAACCAGTGCTTCCGCCTACACGCATTGGAGCAGCGTGGCGGAGAATGCTCCAGGCCCGTTGTGTGAAGAGACCTGTCCCCAGTAGTGGGACATAAAACGTTTGTTGCCAACTATATAAACTATAAAAGTAATTTGTGCCAAAAAAAATTACATTACTTGTTACAAGTAACGAACAATCTTAATAATTGTTATTTTAAAATCATACTTACTGGATCATCCTTATAATGTAGGCAATGAAATAAAAAGCTAAGTTTTAAAAACAATATACGTTTATAATTTAATCTAAATCTGTTCTTCGAGACATATCGTTGAAATAAAATGTGGAGCAAAAAATACCTTTAAAATACAAATGGCTTCCATAACAAGCTTGATGCCTCGCGGCGGGCTTTTCATCGTTTTGATGAAGGTTATGTCCTGCGGCGTGAGGGTGTCCAAGGCAGCCAGTGCAGCATTTAAAATGGGCATCGCTTCGGCCAAGTCTGCATCGCATTCGTCCTTTATGCCTTGAGCCTCTTTAGCCTGTTGAGTAAATCCATAGTTTAACTTTTAATATTGTTACATTTAATGACGTTGGCTGATCGAATTATCCAAATTACTAAATTTCAGAGAACATAAAATTTCAATATTCTGATTTAATTTCTTACTTGTTCTTCGGCTGCAGCTTGATCAGCTAAAACTTCAGCTTCAACTAGTGCTACTCCCTCTTTTTCTTTTTCTACCTTTGCAGTAGTTTCCGCTACAGCTGCAGCGCCGGCAGCTAACTTTGGCTGTAATACTTCCAGTGCTTCTTGGAGAGCTGCCACCGACTTAGCAGCGATTGCTAATTGATCCAAACCGGTTAGGTATCGCTTTTCACCTGTTATTAGCTCCCTAAAATTATATATTTTTATTTAAAACTCATCAATTGCCGTATTTAAATTGTCTTTAGCATAAACTTACGTTCGCTTCTTGCTCAGCAGAGATTTAAACATATTGATCAATTCCAGATAGGCTGTAGGTGTAACGTAGTTGTATCTCTTCAGACGAATCAAGAACTGTCTAGTTAATTCCTGGGTATCAGTGTGAAACATTTGACAAAGCTTGATAGCCGTTTCACGTTCAAGCTCGGTCAGCTCGACATCTTTTAAGAAACGAGTGGCAACGGCCAATAATGCATCTGGAGGCCATTCCTGGAAATTATGCCAACAAAATATTTATTACTTACCAGCTCAGAATCATTTTCCTGATCCTGTCCCCGTCTCCGTCAAAAATCAACATTGGAGTAACTCATCGATCATGTGTCCGATCAATATAATTTTGGTACAAAAACCTTTTTCAAAGAATTCTGAACAAAGTTGTTAAAGACATCAGTGCTCTATCTCCTACCATTTCAGAGTCCATTAACATAGAAACATTGATTTATATATGTAAATAGATAAAAAAATGGACTTATTCTAGTTTAATACCTGGAACCAGTCGATGGTGCAACAGTTCACTAACGAGGGAAACTTTCGTATGCGCGTTCTTAGAGAAGTTCCAGCTGGTGACATAGCTAGTACGATGTGCAGTTGGTCTCGCACTATTGAAACGAAGTATGCATACAACGCAGTGGGGCTGCCATCAGTTTGTAGGGATTTGTCCCGTTGTCGATCAATCTAGTGACATAAAGACATGTTGAACGACATAAAACTTTCTTATATAATTTTATGGCATTGTTTTACAATATAGCCCAAAGGTAGAAAGTAGTCACGATAGTAATTGATTATTGTACTGATTCTTTAAGGGCAAAAGGGAAGATATTCTTACACATTGGTAATTTTTCATCTCACAGACTACGAAAATACTGATTCATCACGCGTGCAACCATAAATTGTTACTTACAATTCGCATTTTTTCACACAATTCTGCCTTCTCATCTGCACCGAATATGTTAGGCACTTCTCCTGAATTGAGCATGTTGTTTACGTCTTCTAAGAACCCTTCTTCTTTTATCTGAGTGAATATATTATTATTAGTATCGAACATACATTGTTATCCAATATAGTAGCGTTTCGCCGTTTGCGGTCAACTATATATACAAGGATTTCTGTACCTGTGATTCTATGAATAAAAACACCATGTGCAAATCTGGTGTACTGGATTTCTTCAGCAAGGTCTTTAGATCCTCTCGCCATTCATTCTTTCCGTACGTCCGACTCATCTCAACCTACGCAGAGTAAATTATATTAATCATTAATGATTAAAATAAAAACAACGTCCTCTTAGATAAAATATTCTTTTCCTATATCTGTACTGATTGTTATATACATATGTAAATATCAGACATGGCTGACACAGTGCAACTTATATAAAGAGATTAGTGACTTAATAGTACTAAAATAAGTATGGGTGGTAAAAAATAACAATAAAGTTTAGCCGAAAAGAAATCAATTTTGAGATAGCAAACGAGCATGCAGTCCGATGGCAAGTGATCACTGCCGCCCATAGACATTTGCAATCACCCTAAGACAGGATCTTTCCCTCTTAAGTCGCCCACTAATGCGTTGCTATCCCCGAGGACTAAGTAGGAACGATTAAGTTGACCACACCCATCAAACCAGAACACAGCAAAAAACTGCTCGTATAAGGCAGAAATAGATGTGGCGGTGGTGCCTCCGGAGTCGAACGCCAAAAGATTGTACCACCTCGAATCTGGCACTTATATTTGAAGTGCGGTGTAAGATATTGTTAAAAGAAGCATGTCAACCTGGAAGAGGTCGTACTCGTTGATGTGCGCGGCGAGGCGGGTCAGCGACTGGCGGCCCGAGCCGCCGAGCCCCACCAGCAGCGCGTGCGAGCGCGGCTGCGTCAGCACGCGGCAGATGCGTGACACGTGCTCGATCGCGAACCTGCCGATTGATTTTTTGCCCATTGTATCAGTGTTAGATACTCATTACGGCGTGGCACAGCGGGAACAACCCGTCATATCGATAAGGCTAAGAACAGTACCGACATTTTTTTTTGTTAGATATTATTTTGTTGTAGCAAACCAGCATGCAGTCCACTGAATATCCATTAATGTAATTTTCAATGATCTTTTATTAACCCTTAAGAATATTCACAATATTGATTTGTAATTTTCTCAATGTTCATTTTATGAATTTGGCATAGCATTTGGGAACTTGGCAGAGCGTATATTAAATCTGAATTATTCACTTCCCTCGCTGTACAAATTAGGGCATCATGAAAAATTTTGGAAAAATTCAAACAGGAGCAGTTGCGATTACTGCTTACCGAATTCTTTGTCATTGCCAAAATTTAACAAATAAATTGCCAAGTGGTACTCACCGCAAGAAGTTTATACCGCCATACATTAAATAATATTGAGGCGGCATCTAACGGAACCTAAACAATCTCATACGTCGGTAACGTCACATAAAATAATAATGCATACTTAAAAAGCACCAGGTTCATTGGTTTCTTGGACATGTTGTTGAACTCGACCAAGAAGGCATCTACGGTAGAGTTGAGGTGTTCCATATTTGTGGTTTCCATATAAAAACGGGTGTCGACTTTAGGGTTAGCAAAATCGCAGTAAATCAAGTTTCGTAGATGAAGATCAGTAATCTGAAAGACGTAATATATCTTCGTATAAAAATAAAAAGTAATAAAGGTAACGATAGCTCTACAAAAAAAGTAATGTTTGGGGAAGACATAATCGTTGTGAGACCTTATCTTTGGGATCATCAAGAAGACGTGAAAGCATTTTGTCGAAGTCGTCGTTAAGATGCAGCGCAGTAGCTTCACGAAGACATTGCACCACCCAATGTCTATCCGCGTCCTCGATGAGTCGATCGGAGAAGACCCGCAGACATTCATGCACCCACAGTCGTTTGATGGACTGCAAATCTGGAGTCACCTCGGGTACAGACAACAGAACTCCCTGGGAATTGAAATAAAGGACATCAGAATAATTTACGCAGATTTTTTTACTTTGAGTATCAATAATCAACTCCAGTCAGGAATAATCTTTCTGTGGTCATTAAAAAATGCGTCAATAATAAAGCTTGAATAATAAAAATACTATTATTCAAGTAAGTGTCATCAAAGCATACAATTACCAAAATCACTCTTGAAAAGTCCCGTAAATTAAACGTGTAATGAGACTTTGATGGAGTAGGCAGCAAGTTTAGTCGACATTGCTTGTACACTTCCAAAGTTCCAGCAACGATCTCTTCAATACACGGATCAAATTCCTTCGAGAATCCTCTGAAAAATAAAAAAACAATATTTTTAGTTTATAAAAAAAATACAATGTTATCGGTAGAAAAGAAGAAAATGGTAGATAAATAAATTGCTAAAGACCTCGTGTCCAAATGCCAAAGCATTATTCGGCCAAATATCACTCGAAGGGTGTCGTCATCAAATTCATCAATACAAAAGAAAGAGAAATGCCGTGAAAATCTTGGTGTAACCAGCTTTGCTCCTGGCGTAGGTTTTCCCATGGCACACATAAACTGTAAAATCAAATATTTCGAAACTTAAATTATTTTTGGAGACATTATATATTAGCGCGTAGATGTCCTTACGTTGTCAAAAAGGAAGTCATAATAATAGTTATTTGACTATAAAAATGTTCAGACTTTCAAGGCCCTTTAAAATCGCTAAAGCAATGATTTGAGTACAAATAAACCGAGTATCAATGACTAAAATCGTACTTGTACATCAATGAGGTGCATGGCGGCATTGGTTTTCCGGTCATACCATAGGCCAAGATCAATGCCTTGCCGTAATACTTCGATAGGGGGCTGGGCACCGTAAGTTTCCGCTTGAGGCATACTCACGTCGTCTACAAACACGACGCAATGACAACCAATAGGTGGCCCGAATACACCTGGAATTTTGTAAATGTGGTCAACAATACTGTAAGTGTTGTCAAGATAGTAAGAAGAAAATATCGATTTCGCTTTGAACAAAGAAGTCGCAAATGTAAAAAAAAAATTTGTTTGTGTGTGGTTTGTAATGTGATTTTTATAAAGTGCTGTTAAATAAAAAAAATGATGAAGTTATTATAGTAAAGGAATGTTTGGATGATAATACCTTTGCGCCTTTTATCCAATTTCCCCATAATTATATCCTGCGTCTGGTTACAATTCGTTTGCGCAGAGAACGCCATTATCAAAGCTTTGTATATCTTCGTGTCAACTCGTTTTACTAAATAATCCTTATAAAACATAGGTTTATTTAAAAAAATATATAAGGTTTTTGAGATAATTCAAAACAAGAACAAGATTTATACACAATGTGTTAAAGGAATTATATATAATTAACGATAAGCTAAGTCAAAAATATGAAACAGATTAAAAGAAAAGAATATTAAAAGATCAAAGATTTGAACAGATGGACTGCGAGGGATTACTCATGAAGTAAGTCTAGACTATCAAGAGTTTACGGCAGTTGAAAGAACAAAGTAAATGATCGTAAGCTTTTTCTTACAATGATATAAGAAGATTTCCCAGTGCCTGTAGGGCCAACCATCATGACCGCTTTGTGGTGCGTCACGAGAAGCTTAAACAAGGCCAGGTACCGAACACTGTCCAAGGTTGTGACGAGAATCTGATTGGGCGGAGTGTCGCGGCTGATTGGTGGTGCTGACGTCACATCATCTTGCCATGGCTTCCATTTACCTTTACCCTTAAAGAGAAAGATACAGTGTTCGCTCATAACCGATCGATCTACATTGGGGACCAAGATTATATTGAAGAAGACTCGTCACTTATAAGTTGGCTCTTCTAGACTTCTCTTCTAGGAGTTTTTTAAAATACAAGTTAAAATAAATAGGCATTCCTGTATCGTTAATGTGACATCAATTTAAACATATTGCTTACACGGTAATATTATAATTAGGATCAAATTTACCTCTTTAATAAAGCGATAGTCATAAACTAGTCCTTCTTTTGGAATAATAAATATGTATTGCTTCTCTGGCTTAGCTATTTCCTTGGGGTAATTCAAGGCCTCTTTAACACTTTCAGGGAATTCTTTCTCCAATAGACCACGGAACATCATATCGAATTTTGGCCTGCTGTCTGCCTCCAAAGTGGCGCCGATTGACCAGATACACGAGAAGAAAAATACACCCTTAAAAACAAATATATCATTGCTCTCTGCATTTTTATGAAGTTCCATTTTTTATTTGGTGAATTATACAGATTGATTTACCTCTAATTGGGCTCTGACGTCGAGATCCGATATTTGTTCTACATATTTTTCATCGTGAAAATCGTCCATAAACGTGTCGAAAAGCTTCATGCAAGCTGTAACTAAGTTGGTCCGAGACGTGACGTACATTTGCTGTAAAAAATCATTGGTCAATAATTCTAGACATTAATCTAATAATGAAAAATGGGGATTTACTTTTTTATGATTAAACATTAAAAGTGAATACAGTCGCGATATGAACAACATAATACGAAAAATTATATATATAAAAAAAATCAATACAATAAATAACAAAGTTTTTTTATACCTAACGAAGAGGCAGGCAGGCCAGCTGATGTTAAGGACATTTGGAACCGAAAAGAATGACCGCGAAAATCGGACAGTCGAAAACCGCCACGGGTCAAGTTGATAGGTTGATGGGACCTTAGCAATGGTAATGTTGGAAGCGCGAGCCGGGAACATACAAACAAATAAACCCGAATCTTAAGCAGTCCCGAACGCTCGACGAGCCACAGCGACATGAATAGTGGAAGAAGGTGCACACGAGCTGGCGACGGTGCGCGACCAGCCATCCCTTCGGTAGAAACAAACCAAGTAAGCTCCACCTTACCGAACCAATCAAACCCACACCTTAACCAGTCCCGAGCGCTCGACGAGCCACAGCAGCGGCGACATGAATCGGTGGAAGAGTGCGCGCAGCAGCGGGCGGCGGTGCGCGTGCAGCGCGGCCGGCAGCGCGCGCAGCCACGCCTCCACCGAGCACCGCCAGCCCAGCCCCTTCGGCTCCATGTAGATCATGCCGCAGCGGGACACCTGCGGACACGTGCCACTGCTCAGATCACGCGGGGCTCGCAGTACTGGCCAGCAAGTTGGCGATGCCGCGCGATCGTTAATGACCGATAGGCTATCGATAGCCAAGGGAAAATAGCGTCGTTGCTATTAATAATGTTTTACATTACATAGTTACCGTTATTTCAATTATATTAGATACTGTCGAGTACCGTCAGTTTTTCGATTAAAACTCTCGGTTTTTCAACAACGCATCTGCACATCGTGATCGAACAAAAAGTTCAATGTAAACGTCCTTCAATGGAGCTTGCTACCAGAAATTTTGTCCTTTCATTAGGTTTAATTTCATTCAGAAGATTTAATAACAAAAAAAATTACAAGAATTCCTAATCCTTGGAAGAATCCTTGGCAAAAACTTAAATGTACTCCATTTATAAATTTAACAATATTTCGTTCATTAATATATTATTTTACTTACCGTAGCAGGTGAAGCGGCTTCCAGATCCATAGGTTCAAACACGAGGTTGGTAGTGGGCGCTAGCTGAATAATCTCGCCACTCATCAAACACAGTTTCTTATTGTCGTCGAGTACCGTGTTCAAATTCTCGATCCAAATTGCATCCACTGGTCCGTCAAATATAAGCCACTTTCTACACATAAAAATAAGGTAAATAAACTTTCCTCACTATTTGTCTCATTAGCATTAAAATATTTTCATATTGCGGATCAATAAGCCGCGCACATTATTAGACGTAAGTATTCGTATTCGTAAGAATTCTTAGCTAACGTTGAAAAATAAAAGCATTTTTGCAGTTGTAAATATTGATTGTACAGTTTCATTCTCTTATCGACGATAATATAATGGTATTCTTATTTATTGTAATTTTCAAAATGAGCAACAAAAAAGCCCTCCTGAAAATCCTTTATGTCATAAAGAATAAACATTGAAAAATATTTACACATTCTACGTAGTGTTCGTACCTGTTTTCATTTGTAGACACCGCAAAAGCCCTATAGCTTACGGCCAATATTCCATCAGACCACTCATGGGACACAGGATCAAACTGACCATACAGTTGGCCCATCGTTATCGATTTAGGGTTAATCACCGTCCATTCAACTGGTTTTTCATCCATTAGTTTCTGTAATTATTATGGATTTTGAAATAATTGTCTTGTTCTTTTAAATCCTTCCTATTTAAGCTTCTGTAAAATTCGCCGCCATCAACTATAATCGATGTAGGTATAACAGATTTTACCTGGTTGATGGTGGTGATACTGGTGGTGACAGTGAATGTTAACTAAAGCAAGATTCAACTACTCTACATACCTTTTCAGAGACCAGACCAAGAGCAGCTCCTAGGGCGTGATAACATTTGGTCTTGCCGGAGAATGGTAGGCCGACCAGCATCAGACCGTGTCGCACGAGTATCATCTCGTACAACTGAAGTACCTACAATCAAATGAATCCGCTATTTAATTTTGAATAGGGTATTCGCCACGAAGGTGAAAATATACGCGCAATTTCTACCAAAAATGTGAGTAATTCACTGAAAATAATCGAATCGTGAATTTTTAACTTTCTGTTTCTAAGTGAAAGAAGGAAATTTGCTAATTTGAGTTTAGTCTTCTTTTAGGATCACCTGTCCTAGAAAGTGGACCTAACTTTACATTAGGACAGAACTTCTTTTATAATGTATGGAGACAATCAAGTTAGACTTCATACCCATGTTCATAAATCAGTCAAAAATAGCATAACAAATTTTGGTTAAGCTGAAATACCTTTTCAACAAAGAAGTCGTTGGCTTCCAAGTTGAGCGTAACGCACACTTCTTTGAGGCAAGCCACTAGATGCGGGAGCCCCGCCTGCGGCAGCGGGAGCCCGGGGAACAAGTCTCCGATGATACCCTTAATTTGACAAATAAGAATTTCACATAGTATCAAGTAAATGAATAGTTGTGGTCTTCTCTCAGAGAGATAAGAATAACGTTGTTCGGCACTAGATACTGTTGATATTAACTGGTTGCATCAAAAGTTGTTTGTAAGTAAAAAAAAATGTTTACGACATTTCGATTTATTTTTGAAGTTTGTGGTATTAAGTTGATCATCGTGATATTAATTTTATACTTTAACATAGTTCAATTTCGACACAAAAAATTATTATTGAAAGAAGTTCATCTCACCATGAATAAGGGAACATCGTGTTCGAGGAATTTGGGTAGATTTACATCTTTAATGGATCGCAACAGGATAACATCTTCGTCTTCGTCGGGATACCGCAACTTCAGGGCTCCGGCAGCTCGGAGCACAGACTTCACTGCTCGCATGCCTATGTAAAACATCGATACCTATTGTTTGATACCCAATATTGAGAGCATAAATTACCCGCGCGACATGAAACAAATTGCTTAGACGCCGTAATTTTTTTTATTTATCTATATACTTAAAAGAGGAAGCTACATAAAAGAGGACTGACTGACTAACATATCTAGAGATCAACGCACAGCTCAAAACGCTGAAACTAGAATCCTGAAATTTTGCATGTAGGTTCTTTATATAACGTAAGTGATCACTATGAAAGGAATTTTGGAAATGCCAACCTTAAGGGGGTAAAATAGGGGATGACAATTTACTCCTTCGATCGATTTGCTTAAAATATTCATATTGACTAAAAATAGAGCTGCACTGTTTATTGGAATGCAGTGTGAGATCTACTTCTGCGCGAGCGGAGCTGCGGGCAAAAGCTTTTATTCCCAATGTAGTTATAATTAAACTGTACCGGTTACATTTTGTGAAAAGCACCTTTAGCACCCAGTTAGTGCAAATTTTAATGATCTCGAAAGTTCTGTGAGGTCGTTACAACATGCGACAGACTAGATGCTGAGTACGAGCATGCGACACAAAGCATTCTCCAACAACCGAAGCGGTGAGGGTAGTTAGAACAATGCGCCTACGTAACGTGTCACGATACTCTCGTTGCAAACGGAATCCACGAATATTATATCTAACAAGTTTGCGCTCAGTCCATACACAGAGCAGTATTACATTTCACACATGTACCAACTTATCAGCGAGTTGTACATACAACTTTGTATGTATCAAAACTCGCTCCACCCTCCCGAATAGCTCGTTAGACTGCGCCGTGTACATATTGTGCGGATAACAAACTACTACATGCCGCGTTTCGCTGAGGCATAACGAAATTTAAAGCTTTGTAACATCGAACGTAGGCAAATATTAATGAAGCAATTACTATGCGATTCGCTCATAAACTATGCGTATAACACAGTTGCCGGTTTACGGAGTATAATTGGATACATCTGGATTGGTTTAAAAATACTTAATGGCATAAAATGACTTGTGATTTCTGATTGTAATGTTTAAGCTTTACCTAAATTTGACTGGACGTGTGAACTTGTGGGTGAGTTAGTGGTAGAAAAACATCGAAGAACCGATTATTCAGAGGGCACGCGAGGAAATTGTCGGCGAATGAATTTCCAACCTGAGTACGGGTGTTTGAAATTTGACTTATTTATTCATGAGGAGTCTAGCTCAGTGCTCTGAAATAATAAGCGCATCAACAATGTCAGCTCCGAGAAATAGAAAAATCTTCTTATTAGATGTCACTTTTCTGCCGGCTTTTTTCTTCCGGTCTTCCATAGCCTGAGAACCCGAAGGCGTTGAAAACTGATGACCACTGAATGATGATTTTCGATTGATTCAATCTATTTTTTTTATGATCATAACATGATACATATTTGTAATATTTCCCTGTTTTTTATAATCTCTGTGATTATAAAAATATCATTTTCAATATTTCGATTTGGTAAGAAAACAGTCTGTTATGGCTAAAATAAAAACTCAAATAATAGTTAGCATAGGACTAACTAATATAGAGTTAAATCGAACGTAGTTTCAATCGGTTTTACTATATGTACATACATGTACGTAACTAATTGCTAGGTTAGTTAATGTGAGGACATGGGCAGAACCTGGGCATAAATTACCATAATCGTAGTGACTCTGCGTAGACAACTGCTCGGAGCACAAGCGGTATGTGGCGACGATCTTCACCGCTAACGGTTTCGCGTTGAGGTATCCGAAGGCGTATAACTCGATCTCTGAAATGAGCACGTAATCTGGCACCATCATGGCTACAGATCGGAATAGCGCCTGTAACAGAAATAATATGTTTGTAGTTTACGCGACGCGACGACAATTACTGCTAGCAGCTTTAGCAGTGATGACCTGAGGTTAACTTGCTGTAATATTTGGTAACATTTTAACTAAATATGTAATCTGTACATATAATAAATCTGTAAGTGATTGTTGTCTGTACATGGAAGATATCTATGAGAAAACAATTTTAAGGGCATCTATTAAAGAATAGAACATATATTTATTTTTTAGATTTTTGTCTGTTTGTCGGTTTGTCTGATTGTCTGTGCGTTTGTGCACGCTTATCTCAGAAACGGCTGGTTTTGAATGCGCAGCGTTTTATAAATAAAAATGTTGTGAGATGAGGACGGGTACAGGGACGGGACGACCGTTCGAAGTGCGCCGGGTCAGCTAGTTAATAGTATATTTACAAATGGTATTGAGTAGGTACTACAGTTTGAAGTTGTACACTATTTGCTGTAGCTGTAGAATATTAATATAGGCAATATTGGCAAAGTATGCAAATATCTTATAAACATATCCCTTAATCCCAAATGCTCTTAATTTTGTACAGTTTATGGGTCAACTATTTTGACAAACCTTCAAATTATCAGGCAGTTCTGATCTTCCAGCGTAACCCGGGTTCATAGTGATGAAAACAGCACAGGTCTTGTCCAGTTGGAGCATTGTCCCCTCGAACAAGAGTTCTGTGGCGCCAGAATTTATGCCACGCTGGATAGAGAGGATCTGCTGCGCTACTACTGACAGCACCTCCAGGTCGATACGGTTAAACTCGTCAAAGCACGACCATGCACCGCATGATGCGAGACCCTATGAAATATATAGTATAGTATAGTATATAATTTTAATGAGTAAACTAATATCATAACGTCTAATTCACTTTGAAACGTACTTACCAACACACATATTTAGAAACACCTACCTTTGTATATGCCTAAATACGTGTAAACAAGATGTGCATTGCAAAGTCCCATCCATTTTTAATTACTCTAGATACTTCCGCTTTACATCTAATATAATTAAACAATATAATACAAGTAAAAACTTGTATATTAAATAATTACTTACCTTAAAGAATTTCCCTAGCGCAAGATAGTCGAGTCCATCAGAACAATTGAATACAACACACTGTTTGGCGACAGCCTTCGCTAGGTCTTTTGTGGTTTCAGTTTTACCAGTACCCGCTGGACCTTCGGGAGCTCCTCCTGTGTGAAGAATTCGAATTATTCTCGAAATATAGAAAAAGTCCTTCGATAATCAGCGCAAACGAAGACACGGATCAAAAGTAGTTTTTAATAAATTGCCAATGGTTAGCCACAACTAGACATTCAACAATGCTTTACACGATAGCGTCCCGCCCCGGCTTCGCACGTGTGCAATGCTCATAATCAGTGTTTCTCTACTATATTATGCATGATTCTTCCTTTTGAATCATTCTATCAATTAAATAAAACCACATCAAGATCCAGCTAGCCATAAATAAACTGCTGACCCGGCGCTCCGAAAATTATTATTAATTGTAAAGAATATAAAAAATTTATTTATTTTCAAATTTAAATAATATATTTTATTGATCGTTTTATCGGAAAAAAACTTGCCTAAATTCAGATGCAAAGCTCCGAAAAGCGTTCTAAAACATCTATCCGTGAGCGGAGTTACAACGAGACGCCCAGTATTCCCGAGATATTCGTAGCCGTACATCAGCTGCGAGTTAATCATGCGAGTTGCTATCTGCATACTTTTATCTTCTTCTTGTTCCTGTTTTTAATACATTTGAATATGTAGAAATGGCAAGCAAGGAGCTGAGATAGAAATGAAGCAAGGGTCACCATAATTACACTGCCGATATCTTAAATAATGAACACATCAAAGATCAGGTCAAGAATACTATATGACCACTGTATCTCCTCGGAATTCTATGTCTAAAAGTTTTCGAGCGCTGTATTGTACAC
>DWNJ01000691.1:0-14167 GCA_018250275.1 Udranomia eurus
AAAAACCGAACAGGGATACAAAGCAAATCAGAAACGAATATTACTAAATGATTAATTACAATAAGTTTCTACTACAATTATGAGCGAAAGAAGGGATGCAACTATATAAAGTGTATTCGAGAACAAACAAAGCGTAGTTGTGGTTACGCAAGCGAGACAAAATATCTTTTCCCTTTTCATTTTCATTCACGCTTCGCGCTAAACCCCCCGCAAAAATTAGTTGAAGCGGATTTCTTACGAAATTATTGTCGGTCTACCTCTTATAATGTCTTTGACTTTAACTAGCAATACATGAGAAAAATCTTTAATCTTCTCACAAATAAGCAATAAGTTAAAGTAGTTCATTTGAATTATATTATACAAAAATAAAGAAAGTTTAATTTTATTACACTTAGGTATGTAGTTGAAGTTCAACAACCGTGCAGATAATTCAACCGGAACAATGGATTTACTTTTTGACACACTTTGTTCATTACATAAATAATATAATATAAATAAGCTGGTGGGAACTGAGTTTTGTAAGAATATTGTTTGGTCTCGGCACCCATTTGCATAAGATACACATTAAGAAAAATCTTCACCGACTATCTTCCCAAAACAACTCTCGTTAAACATTTGATGATGCTTATCGCAGGGATAGCCCCACTCTCGTACCGGTGTGTACACAGTCACACAAGTGTGTGCTGATGAAGGGCATCGCTAGTGGGAGAATATCAAAAGTAGATCAGCAGTCATGTGACTCTGAAGGTCGGAGCTAGCGGGGATGCGCGAACCTCTCTCTAATGCATTGTATTTAATTTGCAAACTTCAATTAGCATCAGAATTTAATGAGTGAACGTGGTATAACGGCACACTTACATATTAATTAATATTCCACGTTTTGAAATTTTTGATTTTGTTGATAATGTTTTTTAAACAACTTAACAAAAGCTTCGTTAATGAACACGGTACAACAATATGTAACGAACAAAAAACTTATAGCTTAATCTTCTGACCATTTATTTATTTAATTTTTATGATACCAATTACTCTAAGTGGTACAAAAGGCGATCTTAATGCACCATTCTCTACCAGGCGACCTTTGAGCTAATCAGATATCAACTGAGGTGGAATAAATGAATGAAAAATAATACAGCTAACTCTAAGTATACCAAAGATATAATTGGCATTTAGAAGAAATCTAGACTTCATTTTTCAAAGTCATATTCTGATGTGGTTTTCAAAGAACAACTGTTACGCTAGAAAACACAGTTTTATGAAATTTCATTTTAAACTCGTATTAAATTTAATATCACATCAAACTTCTGTCGATTAACGTTCCATCGATGCTAATACGTCTATTACGAATCAATTATGTGTTTATTCGAACGTAGTTACATTTCGCAATACCATCCGACTGTCACGAATTTGAAGCAACTTTACGACTCTAATTAAATCGCGTCTACAATCACGGGCCATCTGAACGTGCAATAAAATCATAGAGAATTCGCAAGCACCAGTATATCATCCGCCTAACCTTGTTCTACTTGAGAATATCGCCAATAGCAACTAGATAAATAATCTCGTCTACGTGCTCTTCTACGGGGTAATCAATTCATCATCGTATGCGAATTATACATGTGGCCTTAGACTTTGCATACGGATTACATCCTGCCGTATATTAGGGTTCCAAGGATAAATACCTATCGTAAAAATAACAGTAAGATCAAGACTTAAATCTATGTTTTACGATAGGCAGCGATAGTTTCGAATAACGAGGGTCTTATGAAACAATTATTGTAATTTAATATTTCAAAGAGAGCAAGACTTCAGATTGTTTTTTATTCCTTTTTGAAATTCGGATATCAATAAGGACCAGTCTGCCATTATTTACAGTATAGTTCAGATCCCAATAAGTAACTTTAATTATTTATTATTATTTATTATGTATTTATTACTCTTATTTACTTTATTATGTATCTATTATCTTATAACACCTCCATTGTTAGTTAGATACTTCAGTAGTGAAATAGCAAACCCGATTAAACTGATCGACTTGTCTACAACTGTGTGTGTAGTAATAAAAGTACTCGTGCACAGGCATTTGTAAAGCGGTCCAGCTGGTCTCACATGTCGCCAAGTATGTAATGAACGTATTAGTGGGCGCGCCTGGTACTGGTAGGCGGATTTGGTGCACATTTCACAAGTTCGGGTCACGAACGGCGCATTCGCGGGACTCGACCACCTCAACTCACAAGGCTGTAAGAACGGGTCTGATTAATTGATCGGCTCAGCATTAAACTTTTGATTTCATAGGTTAGTTATTAATGGAACTAGGTTAGGGAGGTTCGTTACCGCCCTCAACATTTGTGTTCTTCGATTAGAATGCGAGAGAGTCGAGAATTCCGCATCGCATTGTTATTGCATTACATCAACGCTTAGATGACATAATATAGTACTTCGGCAACGAGGCACTGACATGTTAACATCATAAACATATGAATGAGTGTAATGATTCGCCTACTGCATAGTGATAGTGCCGCAAAAAATAGCAGTCCTTAGAACGTGTTGAATGCAGACGTTACGAACGTGTGACATTCTCTGTTCACGTCCATTAAGGCTGTGTAAGCGAGAAGCGGCAATAAAATTCAAAGATCTTAGTCAGCCGTAGCTGCAATTGGTCGCTTTAAATGAAATCATAAAATTTTATGTCACGTGTGTCTACGTAGACAGCTGTCCGGGTAAATTATATTACTAGTAAACCTCTAATTACCCGTACTTAGTTTGGCTTAAAATAATATTATAAGCGTGTTTAGTAAATCTAAAACAATTTATAAGACGCAAAAGCTCAGGCAACTTGGGCAATATTTGCTCCGTTGATTATGTTGATTTATCTCAGCAAGCATTACTTTGAACTTAATTGCCCACACGATTATAGCTATTTGCACATACGAATGATGTATTGGGAGTTGGCGATGGAAAATTCAACGCTGCCATGGGCAATACTCTGTTTCTAACTAGTTTACGAGTATCTTCGACTCGATCTCTGCACGACTGCTCCATAATTGTAGCTGTCAAAACTGTGGTGTGACCGTGGACGTTACGTGCCGATTCATCGATTTGATAAACCAGTTGTTTTATCTTTCAAATGCGTTTGTGAGATACAAGGGATCGGATAATTGATAATCTTTAGGTAGGTTTCGTAAGTGTAAATTAAATCGTCGAGAAGTAAATGCAGTATTGACATATTGGCATTTATCAGCTATAATTACCTAGATTCAATGTTCATAATAGATATGTCCGCTAAAGCGATATTGATTTATAATATGCCAATAACCAACATAATGTGCGTGTTCAGAAAATTTTCGTATACCTTAGTTTATATATATTATGTGGGTCACTGGTAGCTTATTATCGTAGTATTTTTTTCCGTCAGGATGCATTTCCGCCCCTGGGCCGGCGAAAGGGTTTTGTGGGTTATTATCGTAGTGTATTGAAATTCTGCTTTGATATTTAGTCCCAACCTTTTGTTACTATATAATCTATTAAAAAAAATAAAAACTATTAAAAAACTTTTATAAATTGTATTTTTTAGGAATTCGTTCAGAGAGATTCAATGTAGAGTCTCTACTCTAGAATTACTTTATCGTATTGTGGGGAAAAATACTACACATTGTGGGCGGCGGAGTGATATATGCGTGGTTTGATACACCTACAAACAGATTTCCCAAAATCTATGCAAATTTATCGCAACAGGGCGTACTAATCATTGTTCTGAGAAATCATGGGTACTCTCAATGAATCTTTTAGAAAATGTATTTGTTACCTGTTCAGGTTTCTACGCGAATTTCAACAAATTAATACAAATATACGGTGGTTCTGATGAATACCGTTTACTTTAATTCATATATTATACTACCAACCTTTTAAAGGTTTTCCCCGCATTGAATAAAAGATGCAAACGTATATGATTGAAAACGCACGCATAGAATCCAAAAACCTTGCATTTTTTAAACACTGCAACACATCTCCCAACTATTACGAATGGCTAGACAAATTGCTTACGTTGTAAGTAGCATTCCGAGTGTCAACGTAAAATGTTAAGTAAGTACGAAATGCTTAAGAATCATGAATGAATGATGTGAGAAATATTTCAGACACCTATATTTATGAATAAATAAAAATAAAATAAAAGTACTGCCTCACAAAGAGAAAATAAGGACATAGAAGAAGAAGAGGACTTATAAATTAGAAGACTATATCTGAAAATGCACTAATTTGCAAAAATAACAATGACAGTTTGCATAAAGTACTCGTATAAGCAAGCAATACAAAAATATTTAACATATCATCGAAGAGGCAAGATTATAATGATTAGGATGTCCGACTTAACTATCGAGAGATCGTAAGTTCGATACCCCTTTGAAGTGAACCCACTCCTAAAACAAGTCTTTGAGCTTAGCTAGAGGGGTTAACAGAATTACTAGTATTGAAATGCTACTAATTAAAAAAACTATTAGTTGATGTTTAAAAATCATTCGTTATTATTAAAAAGCAACAATAAAATCGCGTTAGGTGTAAGCGATTTTATTATTATGAATATTTTATTTGTTATAAATAAAAATATACGAGATATATAATTATTATCTCACATGTAGGTATTCACACAGTATGCATAGATAATAGATACGTAGGTGGGTTTATCGGTTTGTAGTGCGGTTCTACATGTAGGTCACAAAAGGCTTTCGTTTGATACCATACATGTTATATAACGTGCGATATTAATAGCGCAATGAAATGAAACTTACTGAGTGAAAAACAACGCGGATTTAAGATATTAAAACTGGCAAAAGCTTTAAACCTGTCGTCGAAAAAGAAAATAATTATCTATAGAGTTTATTTCATAAGTAACATTTTATTTGCTTCTTAATTTCAGTGAAAAAAATAAATGCAATTTGTATTGTTTTGAATTGAATATATGTACGCACAAACTAAAAGAACATTTTATTTTAAATTATTACAAGATACATAACATAACCTCGAAAGGAATTTTAAAGAAGCTGACGTAAGTTTCGTTAATTTGTAGTCAGCAAGAGCAACATAGTTGTTACTGATGAAATATAAAACTCACCATTCCTTTATGATATGGCCTCCGATCTCTCTGTTTCTTTCGATCCAGTGATCCATATACATAGTCTTGAAGCCGCCTGAAGACTATTAAAGATGGTAGAACATTCTGTGTTTCGACGCCAGAAGCCCCACCGACCACACTAGGTGGTCAGCCTTCTTGACGCTGTGTTCTAGTTTGAAGGATGTTATATAATTAATAGTATCAAGCGTTACATTGCGGAAATCTATGCTATTAAATTACCTTTAATTCATGCAATATATACCACCGTTCCTCCCTCACAGGACTAATGCTTACTACAATTATAAAGGTATAAATCAACTTACATACCACCACCAACACGTGTTTCGCTCCAAAACGGAGCATCATCAGGGTTAAATTGACTCTACAACGGTTGATCGTGAAGAATGCACTTATGCACAATCATCAACCATTGTTGCGAAGTAGTAATAACCTAATTTAATTGAAGATGTAAAAAAGACAAGCTTAGCCGAGGCATTCGAACTTAGTCCTGAGACGTAGCAACGCATATGTTGTCGACCTAAAAAGAACTTCGATTCTGTCTTGGTTTGATTACAAATATCCGAGGACGGCACTGCCCATTAATCGTCAGGTGTCCTGCATGCTTGTTTGCTTCCTCAATGTTATATAAAACGGCTATATGTGTATTTCGGAGTTTCCCGACTAGTTTGGGACTTATTCGAGGGCGTAATTTTTCATTTGCTTCCGATATTTGCAACGAGGTCCTCATGTTTTTTAGGATTAACCAAATCTAATGAAGTAATCTTAAATTACGCACGTATATTAAGCTTTTATACAATGAAAATGTATAAATTAAAACATATGTAATTATTTGTATTCCGAAACTGTCTCTATATAGAACATGTTTCTTTTTCATCCGTAATGTTGGTCCAATTACGAATTCTTTATAAATGGTACGGTAATTGCCGGTCATGTAAAAACTGTTCAAAAGAATATGTATTTATAATTTGCGACTCTTGTACTACATAGCTAAATGCAATTATGTCTCATAAGGCAAAGTTGTACTATCGTCGTATCGTATGTATTAATATTAAACAATTCAATTGACAACTTTTTATAAAGCAATTAAAAGCTAGGGTTACGTGTTCGTTTATTAAATAAATAAAGCTTAAGATTTACTTACCTTCCCTAAAATATGATTAATGTTTGTGATCTTATGTATCCTTTTATTATTTTCTTAAAATAAAGTTTACTGCTCTAAATGTTTGTGTTGTCAGTGTAAGTTTTTTTTATTTCAGCTTTTTGAACCATATATACATGTAGTGAAGCATTTCCTGCCAGTCAACCCTAGGGCAGTAGAAGAACAATGTATATTTTCAGATAGTAAAAATGTGTCAGGTATGAGATGGAATCTCCGGCCGAAGGTTCCGCCGAAGTTCCCGCCGAAGTGATACAAACATTTGTACACAATTAGATATATAATTTCTTTGCAGCATTCGTTAATGTGTTAAATAGCATGTAGGTATTTAGAAACACAGTAAACACAGCGGTATATCTCCTCTAACTATTAGGTATTACTTTTCCACCAAACACACAGATAAACTATAAGAAAGGACGAAAGTATAATGGTTTCATTTAATACATTCGACAACGGAATCCAAAAAAAATAGGTCTTTTACTAAGAGCATTCTTCAAAACTTTTTTTCGGGAACTCCACATGACAGTCTTGTATACGAAAATCTTTCGATAGATTTTTGGATAGGTACTTAATCCACTTTCCAAGTTTTACCCTTCTAAGTATCTACATTGGTAGAAACAGCTTCCTACAAAGGAGGTGTTACTTAACTATTTCACAACTAGAACACATTATTAAATGGAACAAACGAGAAGATTTTGTCCGTGATACGAGTACCAAAATCGTGAATTCAGTTGCATAGCCTGAGGCAGGGCTCGGCGTAGATGGATATCTTAACATTAGCGTGCCATACGTTCCATATTTTATATTCCATTTAAGCATGACAAATATACATCGCGGTAATGGAATGTGTTTCGATATGAAAATGATTATCTACAGCGAATAATAACACTAATGGAGATAACACGAATAGATATTGCAGACTCAAACTCACTGTCTGCTAAGGCCACGTCTATTAGGTCGCACCTATTTCTGCCTTATAACAGCAGTATTTTTGATGCTTGCTTGCTTGATGATGTTTTGTTTTCCTCAGCCTCGAAGAATTTGTGCCATTTACGTAATTATTTCCATCCTTAAATTGATGATTAATAAACATTGTAACTAATTGACATGTTTTTATTTCATTTTATTTGCTATATTTGGTATACGTTCCAAATCTGCGCACACTTGACCCACATGACTCTATTTTATTATTGTCATCTGAATATGAACTATATTCAAACACTTTTTGACACCGACCTGAAACACTTTTCATTAAATAATATAAAAATCTTCTAAAACCTTTTATACCTATTTAAGTAGTTTCCGTCATTCGACTCACTTCGGCATTCACGGTATCTTAATATTGTTATTTTGTTATTAAAATCCCTAAGATAGCTGAAAACAATTGCATGTGATAGAAATTGAAGATTAAAACATTAGGTTACTTATAAAACTCATTATCGTGGGCAACAGAAGCACAGGAAATAAATTTAAGTTAGGATAAATAAATCTTTGTAAAACAGTTCGGTCCGGTAAATTTTTGTACAACTTACAACATGAACATACACTGCTAAACCAGTTACGCGTTAATGCATCTGTGGTTAATGAAATTTTTATGAGCCGAGCAGCGCTGGCGACATATCCGCTAAAACGTGCATGTCCATGAGATGATTATTACACCGAGTCATTTATAAGGAGTTTATGATATCGGCGCCCTTATGTCGAAACTATTACATTTTTATACCTTGGTCAACAACTTGCAACGACACCAGCTGTCTAATAACGCATGCTAGGTATATGCTCTACTTACATTAATGCATACTAGAATATGTCTCATTAATTCTACTCAATGTAGTTTACATTAAGCTGTGCTCAAATGAACCTACAATAAGCCCCATATTTATCCACTGTATGTCACACTTCTGTGAACCTATAGGTTCTATAGGTACGTACAAGATTGTTTTTCAAATAGTAAAAGAATTTCAGTCAAGTTAAATTACTTATTTGCAATACAATTTTAAAGTGATCCATCATCAACACCATAGTACCACCTAATTTAGGTATTTCTAAGAGTTAAGACACAAAACTCGGCATGAAATTGACTTACAAAGTATCTGTATAAAAAATCCATCGAAAGATAAATAAGAGGAAACGGCGTCTTGACCACAGATTCTGATCATTCAATACTGCAAATCGATTTGACTGTAACAGTTCAAGTTGAGTAGACAATGTAAGGAACTTGTTTTATCCACGGCCCGATGCGTAAAAATATAATAAACTAACTACGAGACAAGACAAACTTCTGTTTCGTCTGTTCTGTGAAAATCATAAGAAAATTTTGAATAATAGTTTTGTAGTGCAAAACAGTCCACTGCTTTCATTTACATACAAACAGTTAAATTGGCGTAGCGTGCTTAAGTATACGAGTGCTTGGCGTACAGGGACGGTCTTTGCTTTGATAAAAGGTCACACTACTAAAAAATAATCAATCATATAAGTAATACTTACAAGTCAAATAGGTACCTATGTTACATAAATGTATTTATTTTCAAGTCAACGTAAAAATATACTTTCTGAGTATTTTGGTGTGATTTTGTAAGACTATTCGCTTGCAGTTGAACATGGGCCTTATTTCAACACAGTTATTACGATCGTAACTCAGCAAACGAGTCATTGTATTTTTGTTTGGATACTCTTTATGATTGTCATTGTCGACTTCTTGAAATCCAGTTCAATTTTTTTTATTATTTTGCGTTTTCTTCACAGACTATCATCGGCAATGTTACAGATGACCTATTTTCGTAATACCGCGAATATCATGTTTGTTGTCTTTATGTTACTGAATAAATAATTTTTAAGAATGAAATTCAACTTATGACGACAGTTCTTCTGGTCGATATTTTTTGAATTATTTGTCACCACCATTCGTCAAAGTCATGCACTGAAATTTCCGACAGGGAATTATTACTTCCCTTCCTTCATCCGAACAGAATACTAAATGCAAAGTAAGGCTAATCAAGGAAGGTTTAATTAAAAAGTAAATATTCTCAGTCTGAAAGTCGAATCACAAGGGATTTGCATTTTTTGTAAGAAATATTTTCTTTCATAGAAATGCTTACTTATAATAAGTACGTATATTAAGCATGACTAGTTAGTACCCAGGTAAATCTCGCAACAAGTTTTATATCATTTAATAAATTGTGTATTACATGTACTAAATTAATTGTAGTGATTTAATTAAAAGTTTATTTTTTTCGTCAATAAGAGCTTGTTTATAAAAAGTTTTTAAGAATTTTTTTTTCTATTGTAAGTTTCACAAATTGCAAGACGAACTCGCACACTTCCACGAGGATTCCGTTTACGTAAAGCAAATAATTTTCTTTGAGCCTACCACAATGTCTCATCACCACCAAGGGTTGACTCGTTGAAAATGCCACCATGTATTAAATGGAGTATTTATTGTAACATTTTACAAGAGCTAAAATAAATAAATATATAACATTATTTACTTTTGTTACGTATTTACTATCATCCTACTTATGAAGACTAGTACGATTCATTACAAGCTTTTATTTAACTTGCAATGTATACCTATGTTTGTCCTATCTTGCCACTGAAGTTTAAATCAGAGTTATCTTTAACCGATCGATCTGAAATATAGTATACACGCTTATTTTGGATGACAATGCATGCTTAGGGCAATTAAATAAAAGCTTGTTTTTAAAAAGATTTTTACCATTTAGATTTATTTTCATCTTACGACAGGGAATGAGGAGCGCTTAGTAACCATTACCATAAAGGCAATGTAGTGTTGTGAGTTCTAATGTGTTAAGGTGGTATTAAGGTGTTGTATAAACAAAAAATGAAAATTGAAACAATACACTTTATTAATTAAAGATAAAAATAATAAATTCCATTCTAATTCATAACACGAATTGTAATTCATAAAACTATTAAGATTTAAATCAAATTTAATAAAGCACATAATAATAACAAAATATAAAGCAAACATATGTATAATACCTTGTGATGGCTATTTTCTTATAAAAATGTAAATAATAATAGTACTATAAATAGCACCTCTTCTCTTGAATAATCGTTTCTGATTATATTATTTATTGACTAAACTTATCTTTTATGCTTCAAAAATAGTATATAGATATAAAATTTGGCTTTAATCGTGATTACTTATAATTATATTATTCAAAGGCAGTCGGCACAGCCATAATTACTAAATCTAATTAATAAACAACAAAAAGAAAATTTAAAACCTTGTTTGACAAGAGAATTGACATATTAATTTAGTTTGTACTGTTGCATATAAAAAATCGATTTGGTGAGCTTTTATAATTCTTTCTTAATTTTAAAGTAATTTATATAAGTACACAATTTTTGATTCCTGTATACTGATTAAAACAAAAATTGATATTCTTATTTGCAAATAATCCATTAACAATACAGAAAAAATCATTATAAAAAGAAGATTAGACAAATGAAACTGCTTGTGAATATATTCATCTATGCTTATTAAATATTACAAATAGCTTGATAAATTTCTATGTGATTTCCCTCTGCCGGTGTGAGGGTTAGTTGTCTGCTAGCTTTCAAGAACAAAACAGTGCCAGGCTTGACGTGTACTGGTTCAGTGTCACAGGCCTCCCCTGAACCAGATGTCACAATCAAGATGCTTGGACTGTGACGGACTATGGTGTTGTAGGAATCACCGCTATTCACCTGAAAAATCAATAATAATTTTAGACCCTTCAATTTTATAACTGCAGCTGTAAAAGAATGAAAATATTTTCTACTGTTCCTCATTATGATATACTTTATATAAACCTTATGCATATTTGAGGTCTAAACGCACATATTAGTAGTGAACTATTTAGTAGTTTGAAATTACTTTAAAATATTACTACCTACAAAATACAGATGTATACTACTGATTATGAGAATAAAGGCTAAATAACTGTATGCCTTAGTATAAATGTTAATCAATATATTAATGTATGACGAAGTTTTCAGATAAATGATTTTTAGATTTTTTTTGTTTCTCGGTTTATCTATGCACGATAATCCCATAAATGGCTGATCCGATTTGAATGTGGTTCACTGATGTTACAACAGTACATCAGTGAAGCTTCACTTAACATTTAGTGTTTATTTCATAAAAATCGGTTCATAAATAAAAATGTTGTAACACGATACGAAGTGCGCCCGGTCAGCTAGTTTGTAATAAATGTCTTCTTACCACAATTTTTATGACAGCAAAATCTGGTACTGGTGGCCGCCAGATACAGGTATTCTCATCTTCCATTTTTGGTGTGAACATTAGCTCCTCTGCTGGGTATCCAGTGTAATCCAACATTTCTATAAGCGTTGGCACATCTATATGCTTAGGTGTCAGACCTGCTCGCACCACATTATCAGAACATGCCATGCATTCTACACAATCTGTAATGGAAAACTTACATTTGAAATTATATACCAAAAAAAGGAAATATACACCTTTTTCTACAGAATATTTTTAATGGAACAATCAACAAATTTGAATATTATATTTACTTTTATCAAATGTTTTATTCATTATAAGATATACAAATACACTTAATGAATGTCATATACATTTTCTTTATTCAGTGGTCAACTGACCTTTCAGCACCTTCAAGTTCTCAGGCTATGGTAGACCGGAAGAAAAAACTTCTAGCACTCTTAAAAATCCGACATTATTTTACTTTATTCAAAATTGTTATCTTTCTACAATTATAATTATCTATATTGATACACTTCCTATATTTTATAAGACATTTTTGAAGAACTTTATGACTTTGGTTGTATTATTGTTATATTTGCACAAATTCTTACCACCACCAAGGTAGGCATGAGGCAAGTTTGACTTAAGGAAGATGGCTTGCCCTGGTCGTAGCTCCATAAAATTCATAAAGTATGGTGCCCAGCATCCAACATCACCAGGAAAATCTGTATGCAGTCTCTGGAGTAACGGGTAAAGGAGTGAGGTCTTTATTGATGCATCTGACAACAAATTATAGATTTAAGACTCGAATACGCTAGGGTAGACATTATTTGGGTGTAAGTTTTAGCAGTTATGCCTTATACTAGAAACTTCTTAATTCTATAGTTTTCTATATTATTATCTAAGGTAGCCTGCAATTTATGAGGTTTTGAGCAAAATTCATTATTATGTTCATTACAATTTAAATTCCTTATTTAGAAATAATTGACTTTAACTTTATCATTGTTTTTTTTTGCTTTATTAATTATATCATCTTTTTAGTACATACGTATTTACCTTGATAATGTAGATTTTACTTATCAAAAGTTTGTTTTAGTAAGGGTGACATATTACCTTCTTTACTTAGCCTATCTAATAGATTATTTAAACTTTGTGCAATGGCTTCTTTCTCACAAGCCATTAAACTCTGGAATACTGGTTTGAGATAAATGTCACTTCCTTCCTGTGTTTCATGTGATAGAAGGTTATTAACATATTCCTCTGGTAAAATTTGTGTTAGCTCTGGTAATTCTGAAAAAAATAATTATTAAACTATTAACCAAACAGAATGGTAGCAGTTAGTATTTTGTTGACACTTAAATGAATGTGTGAATTATATGACCTTTAATATCTAATTTTGAAAAAGAATGTGGAAACTATTTTAAAGAATAGTGTAAATCAATTTAAAGTGTGAAAGAGACCTATATTCCAATCGGAGATAGAAAATAGCAAGGTAGGCAAAAAAACTAAATAAATCTCAGTAAAATAAATACTTTCATACAAAACAGGGAGCAAGTCCTGAAGGCGCATAATACCTACTTTTCAAGAACTCCTTAATCTGAACAATAGGTCTAAAGCCGCACAGGGCAGTGAAGGGTGTCAATGCGATTGCAAGTTCTGGCTTGTGGTTCGGATCTTTGTACATATCTGGAAAGTTCCTATGGAGTTCTTCCGCGTGTTCCTGAAATAAAAGCAAAACACAATAAATTGATATACTCATACCAACATACCACGAAAACACCTGTTAATAGGAATTTCGTGTTTCCTACTTATGCTATTGCAATTAATATGCTTATGCAACATTTAACAAATATTAAATTTCTAGCTTTTCATAACACATCAACTAAAATTTTAAATATATTACAATTTATTTTTGAGAAAATAGTCACAAGATTCTGTAGCATGTGTTTAAGACAAGCTATGATCTTGTAAAAAATATTGGATACAATGCAAACAAATTATTCATGTTTTTAGTTACATATCAACAGCAAATATTTATGTATTTGTTGTTTTAGTGTTAATGATACAATTTAAATTGTCATTGTTACCTTATTTGGATGAGCCTGGACAGATAAAGCTTTCCTTATGGACAAGATCTTCAACAGAAACGGCACTGTAATACCAAACTTCTTTCTCACATCTGGTCCTATCGCATCAACATTGTCTTTAAGGTAATCCGACAACGGGATACCTCTTTCTATGATATGTGAGGGCCCATTAGGATGTGTGCCCATCCACAACTCAGCATATGGTTTATCAGACTCGATAGTGACGTCAGGATCGCCACTAGACACCAATGTAGCGACTTTGCTATCGCGACCCAATTTGCCCCAATCATAGTTCTGGACTTTGCACTTCAATTCCATGATCGTCAATCAATCGCCTGCAATCAATTCAATAGTAATTGATATACCAACAACAATAAAACCCGTGTCTATTTTTAAAAAACGTTAAACATATGCGATTGTTTAAGCACACGCTTACGTATCGAATTACCAAGATGTTATTAGGTATAGATATACAATTAGTGTCTGAATTTTATCTGTCAAGAAAAAATACAGAATAGTAAATGGTAACAATTTGCTATGTATATTATTGCCTTGTGTAT
>DWNJ01000692.1:0-14166 GCA_018250275.1 Udranomia eurus
CACACCTATTTCTGCCTTATAACAGCAGTATTCTTGCTGCTGTGTTCTGGTTTGAAGGGTGTGGTCAGGAAGACATACTTAACCGAGGCGTTCCAACTTAATCCTCAGGGGTAGCAACGCATTTGTGGTCGACCTAAGTAAGAACTTCCAATTTGTCTTGGGTTGATTACAGATGTCCATGGGCGGCAGTGACCGCTTACCACAGGTGTACTGCATGCTCGTTTGCAACCTCTCAGTAATAAAAAAAAAAGTTAAAATACTTTAACTATCTTAATTGGAGATTGGCGCCAATTTGGCCACGTCCACCCAATAATAGTCACAAAATCGTCAATAGTTATGTTTTAGTTGGTTGGTTGACGCATTATTTCTATCATATCATAAATATTAGCAATAGTGCGTCGACGCTTATCCGTTTATCAAAACAATTGCAGACAACCACACAAGCATTCAAGCGTGCTTGTTTATCAAAAGAATCGTTCGAAAACGTAACAAAATGTCACATCTATTAGATTAGTTCTCACGAAAGCGCTAATATATTTCTAGGGTAACTCAATTCCGAGCGGGTGCTTGGACTCAGGCGGGTCTTTGACGCTCCTGCCATATAGATGAAACATGATAAAAACACCGCAGTTCAATGTTCTTTAGAGCTCGAACGAGCCCGAATTCTACTTGGCCAGTATTTGCGATTTAAAAAAAAAAGATTTTTTTTAAACCATAATACTATCGTTTACAGAATTCTAAAATATGTACTCTGTAATAACTGTAAAACTTATTAGTGTATATGGATGTATTTAATATATATAATTTTATTTTTTCTACCAGACTTGCCCTTGCCTCTTGTGACCTAAGAGCTGGCAGTTATTTCGCACAAAAAATTAGTCTTGCTGTGCAACGGGGAAACGCTGCCAGTGTCTCGGGGACAATTCCTCACACGGATATTTTAGATGGAGTATTCCTTTTCTATACATATATTTACACATTTTTTCTAATTTATTATAATGTTTCTTGTAAATGCCAAGTATTAAATAAAAAAATATTTAATTTTTTAAATATATATATATGATGGACATATATAATGTGTCATAGGTATACAAATAGTATGTATAGCTATGTATGTTTGTTATATAAATTCACGCCAAATTGGCCAATAAATCACTTTTCCAGTCTCGGGGCTGCTGGAAGACATTTCATTTTGAAATAAGCAGTATCTTTGTACATAATATAGTTATTTTAATTCTGTATCTTATGTTTTATAAACCTGTACAAAAATGGTTTAATAAAAAAAGGTTTACAATTCTACACATTAAAAGGTACAGGTAAACGTATAGCTTAGGCTAAATAATAGGATTCCATAAACCCTAATACAGTATCTCTGTTCTAATGGACTGTTCGTAACGTACGAGTATATTACGGTAATGGATATAAACGTGGACAAGACTGACACCAAACCACTGTTTGGCAGAAATAGTGATGGTAATGCTGTCGCAAGCAAAACAAGAGCTTCGCCAACAAGAGCCTTTATTAACAATGAAACGATTTTTGTCGTTGGCGATGCGCAAAATACAAGATATCAAAGGGAGGACAAAAATTGAAACGCTTTTTTTAAGAATAAATCGTTTTTCAATTCAAAAGCAATTCGAAGACTTCGTTTCGGGCCAGAAATTTGGATAACTTTTTATATCTCCAATCTCCATCTTCAGTCCATCTGCGGCAGTGAGCGTATATCATCAGGTATAAAATCACCAGTGTTATAAAAAATATAGTTATTTATGTACATTCGTATACTACCGCGATATGTTTCGTGTTACACTCCGACCGCTCTACAATAATTGCGTTTAAAACTTTTCGCAATAAAAGAATTGCGGTCAGGATTAAAATTCGGCGAATTCCATTAGACTCTGTCAGTATTTGAGTGGATATCAGGGCACTCTTTGAGCAGAAACGAGAAGCGACTTATTTATTTTGCTTACCACTTATTATTACTATTACTAACTTTTAATAAAATAGTTTAAAAAGCTAAAAATACGCGTTCATTTACCTAGTGCTCTAAAAAGCCAAAAACAAACAGAATATTATCTCTGTTTACTTCATTAGAGCTTTAGAGTAAGCCATCTTTATAGTTTATTTTAATATATTATACATATCATATAAACTAAAAAGGGTGAACAAATAGAATAAATCCACTACTAAGACGAAGATTCTATTTATTTGTAATGAGCAAAAACTCGATATATTTACTAGTAGCCAATCCAACGTTCAGCCATCTACCAGTCCCATTATCAGACCAGCTCAACGGTCCCATAATATTGTATGTGCATCTAATCTACATATAATTGCCAAGTTTCATAATGATAAAACAATTAGTATTACTTAATTTGCTACAGCTCGACCTAATAAAAGCGTATTACAAAGCTGAAAGAGGAGTAGGAATATTGTATGACACCAATGAAAGTGCTATCTCAATGCCGTCACTGCCAAATGCTACATACTCAGAAAGTGTGGTGGAAGTTTCCCTATTTTAGCCACAAACTTACTTCATAACCAGCAGAAGGATTTTATGGTTTTCTATGTTAGCCACTGATCTTAAATGGTTACTGAATCAAGAATTAAGCATCAAATGTTTTTATTCATTATAAGGTATACAAATACACATATAATAAACGTCATATACATTTCCATTAGTCAGTGGTCATCGGTTTTCTGTGTGAACTTATGCTGAAAGATAATATAGAAAGATAGATATGAAAACCCGATAAGCTCAATAAAATTCTAAACTCTACCAGGGCCATTCAGATTGGCATGAAAACTTTTGACGCCTGTCTACGTCAGTAAAAGTATACTCTTGTCTTAAGTTTATCTCTCACCGCTGCCTGTGAGACAACTCGGTGAGTGGGCATTAACGTGCGCGCTTTCGAACTTTTTTATTTACTTCCAGCTCGACCCAAGAGTCTTCGGTAACCATTTGAACTTTGCAACTTTTTAGGTAATTATAATTGTAATGCAAAGAGACCTATTTATTCGCGATATCACGTCCGGTGAGGTTTATGGGGCGAATCTCTTTAACGAGATGAATTCATTAAATTTCAGGGCTAACCTTTATCTGGGCATTTGAGTTTATGAACGTTATGAACATAGGGTTTAGGGTTTTATGTGTAGCCCACACCGTCCACTAGACCTATATAACTGGATAAGCCCATTTTATTATATACCCACTGATACCCACGTCTGCGTTCTTTGTTATATTAACTATGGTCGCTACCACCCGGGATGTGTCGCCCGACGGCCACTCTGCACTCACATTTTGAATCTATGATATATTTTATACTGCAATTTTGTTCTACGCTAGCTGACCCCGCGCACTTCGTACCGCCTCCCCATCCCCGTCCTCGTCCCACAACATTTTTATTTATGAACCGATTTTTATGAAACACACCAAATGTTAAGTGAAGCTTACAACAATACATCAGAGAAACTCGCATTCAAATCGGTTCAGCCGTCTCTGAGATTAGCGTGCACAAACGCACAGACAAACATTCTAAAAAACATTTTATTTTATTCTATTCTTGTCGGTTCTATGTCGGGCCTGCAGATTTTTTCTGCCTTATAACAGCAGTATTCTTGCCGCTGTGTTCTGGTTTGAAGGGTGTGTTCAGGGAGACATACTTAACCGAGGTGTTCCAACTTAGTCCTCAGGGCAGCAATGCATTTGATGTCGACCTGAGAAAGAACTACTTCTTGAGTTGATTACAGATGTCCATGGCGGCAGTAAACACTTACCGTCAGGTGGACTGCAAGCTCGTTTGCTACCTCGCATTCATAAAAAAATAAGTAAAATAGAAATAGAAAAAGAAATATTCTGTACGAAGTGCGCCAGCTCACCTAGTATAATATAATAAAGAAAACAGAGAAGAGTATAATTGTAATGACACTTAAATGCTTGTAGGCCGAGAGCTACACAAATCTCAGACAACAAAAGTGCAGAATGCTTTTACTTAACATTTCTTAGATTTACTGAAGTTTAAACCGAGGTAGTTTCCTTTCTTACACTGCATTTATTTTCTCGTCACAGCTAGTCCGGCGTAATAGAACTTGGAAAGATTGAAATGTTTGTCCGTGTAATTCAACACGTTTTCGCGTCGTTTTCACAGCAGAAAAAGGAAATAAAATAACTTAATTACAAGGAATATAAATTAACAACTGCTAAGAACAGAAAAAAATGAGGAATATTTATTTTACACTACTGTATAAATCTTACTTTTGTTATTAGTTATACAATTTAAATTCAAGAATGGCTGTACCGCATAGTACCGCTTTGAATGATACTTGATGGACGACAGGATCTATGTTTCATCCTACCTATGTTTTTTATCATTTTATTTTCATATTTTCCTTCGTTTTCTGGAAGATACAAGAATGGAGCGATGAGTCCTATTTTTAGTCGTATTTTAAATTCAAAATGAAGTCTTTCTTAGGTCGACCAGAAATGCGTTGCTACCCCTGGGGACTGTTGGAACGCCTCGGTTGAGTATGTCTCCCTGACCACACCATTCAAACCAGAACACAGGAGCAGGGATACTGCTGCATAAGCTGCATGCTGTTTGAAGGCAGAAATAGATATGACGGTGGTGCCTCCGGAGCCGAGCCGTTAAAGGTTCTACCACCTTCCTAATGAATTGAATGAACATTTGAACGAATATAAATATTTCAGGGTTCAAGGTGAGTTATAACAGAATTCACGCGTGAAATTATGTATCATGTAACGTATTAGCGTTTTATGAACATTAAAATCGTATCTTGATGTACTATTAATTATCTCGGGACGACGGGGGGGAGAACGAGGACTAGAGCGACAATCTCCGCAAGGAAACGCATGAACGAAACAACAACGTAGATACATTCGTAGCGAAGCTCGAAACATTGCCAAAGAACAAGGCAACCGGTAACATTGCCGTAAAAACATACAAGTAATCGTATCCCGTAGAACCGCAAAGCCTCCGCTCAAGCGCTTGTTCCGCCGAACTTCGCTCGGAACTTTTCGCCGACAAATATTTAAGCGACAGACGGAGTTTCACGCCAAATATTTAGCGATAAAGTCGCACGCCAAACATTTAGTGAATTTCGTTGCGAATGCCTTTGCTTTCGCTTTTTATGAAACGTAAAACACAAAGGGAATTCAAGCCCTACTTCAAAGGGTGTGGTTGGAAGGGATGTCAACCGTCGAGCGAAAGTTTTGAACGGCTCAATTTTGACGAAATGAAATTTAATTTAAAACGTTCATGATTCAGTGGGCATGGTGAATAACTGTCAGGTTTGTGGCGTAAATACTTTATCTGAATGAACACATTTTATAATGCTATACAGTTCTTTCGAAGAATTAATTGGTTCTTACGTCAAAAGTACCAGTGACACAAAAGTAAGTGGACCGCGCGACAGTTCGCACGCATAGTGTCACACAATTTGTGCATTCTTCGCCGTTAAATTTCTGATAATGACAGATCGCCCGATTAGTTGGCCAATGAGTGCACGGACGAGTCCGATTTATATAAAATAGCCTATATATAACTACACATATAATTTTGTTTAGCGGAACGGCGTGCATATTTAAACTGGAAGATCCCTACATATAAACAATCTTCGTAATATCGAACTTGTTTTGTAAAAAGTTGCATGTGTGGGTAAAGACTTTGCGGGGGTGCAGTTTTAGACTAGATCTCTTCATTCATACATATGAAAACTCACGGGCCATTATCTCGATGTTTCTTTGTTTTATGACTGGGAGGTAACAACCGAGCATGCAGTTCACCTGATGGTAAGTGATTATTGCCGCCCATGAACATCTATAATCTTGGGTAGATTATAGATGTCCATGGGCGGCACTAATCGCTAATACAGAATCGAAGTTATTTCTTAGCCCGACCACAAATGCGTTGCTACCCCTGAGGACTAAGTTGGAAGGCCTCGGTTAAGTATATCTCCCTGACCACACCCTTCAAACCAGAATACAGCAGCAAGAATACTGCTGTTATAAGGTAGAAATAGGTGTGGCGGTGGTAAATTCCAGTTATAAGGATCAGATAAACTTCAGGTTTATAATATGGCAACCAGTCGATGACGTCCAACCATTCTTACATCCAATCTCCATAAGACCGTATAAAAGATGGTTACCCGTATGACGTTCCCTCAGTACACGCAGCATATACACTGCTCACTCTCGTCTATGAATTGTAACTATCCAGCCAAGCCGACATATAAATAAATATGGTGGCAACACCACCACGTCTTTCGACTACTAACAGCAGTGCTGAAGAGGTAGATTTTTTGAATTGAAGTTATTATTATTTATATTGTTTTGATACAAGCGCCAAATGTGACTGAACCAATTTTAGATGTAAAATTACAGACATAGTAAAACAAATCCATGTATTTGCAGACATAACGACGTAAAACGCCATCTTTATTAGAATTCATCTAATAAATAATACATTCGTTAGATTCTAATGTCCAATGACTATTGAATTTCACGCTCGTCAAACAAACGAGATTTTCTGAACATTTAATCAATAAGATTACAGCTCATATTAATCTTAGTTTCTTTTCGGAACAGATAAAGAGAGATGTATCTGTTCGTGCTTCATCTCTTTCAATAAACGAGTTATTAAATTACAAGGATGACAAAGAAAACTAAGAATATAATTAAGAAACCTTTCAAGAAATAGAAGGGAACTATTCTCTTCACAATAGTCTCGAAGTAATCAAATCTTGCCCAAGTCTTATTGAAACTGTTGAAGGAATATTATATTCCTTATTTCCAAGATGTTTATTTTGATCAAAATGGTATAAAGTTCAGTCTGGTTTATTAATTGTGATATTAGATACTTGTGGTTGGCTTGCACTCTCGTAATCCTGTCCCGATCATGATTAGAAACTGTCTTCGATTTCATCGGAGCGCATATTTATAACTGTCTGAATTGCTTAATCCCTGATATATCAATCTGTAGATATAAAGTATATTGCATCAATAATTGTTCAATATGAACTACTTTATTTTAGTATGAAATACTTTTCTTTCCTGTTACTGAACTTAGCAATACGATTTGACATTACAATAAAAAATATGTGAAAACTACATATTCTAATATGCTGAGTGTGGGATAACTAAAAAATAAAAATCTTCTACTTAAAATAAGTGTATAAAAATATTATGAAATGGTATTTATAAATGCTCCGTACGGGCTCACACAAAACAAAACAAAACAACAAAAAGTAATTATCATGTCGAACGTTGAAACTGGTCTGCAAATCGAATTATTTTGCGTCCCATGAAAACCATAAACAAAGCTGAATCAACACCGTTATTTAAAATTACGAACAACAACGGCCGGATCAAACACCTATAAATTTCCGGCATTAAAAATAAAAATATGAGGCAATCCGCCCCAGGATAAATGATCGCCAAATATTAGAACGACTCGGTTTATAAAATTTGTATCGCGAATTTTCATATTTCGCATAGTAGGTACTGTCGGCGCGTTAAGCCTGTTATATTCGCATTAATGATGTCGGAGTATTTATTGTGTTTTGTTGTTGGAACAGTACTAATTACCGTAGCTGACCTAACTCTTTGTGAAGTAGCGAATAAAGTGGGACGTTTTCGGATATCCGGTCAGAGACTTAACCATACCATACATGTTACATGGTAACAAAGTTAATTCTAGTAGTTTCTACTATGATCATCGCCATCATCAATCAATTATGACAATAATAATCCATTGTCCTATTGATCGATACATTTTTGAGTAAACCCAATGTTAAAGCGGATCAAGCGCAATGGGTAGGTGGCAATGGCAATGTGACGGACTTACGATTGAGTGGTCGTGGGTTCGATCCTCACTCCCATTGCACTATTGACGTGAACCTCTCCTCCTCCTAAAACAAGCCTTTTTACCTTAGCTGGAGGGGTAACAGAATTGCTAGTATGAATTGACAATCTAGGAGTTTAAAAAACAATAAGTGGGGACTTATCCGAATTATTCGGAAAAGTTTTACGTGGGGCTCGAACCCAAAATTCCAGAAGAGGATACTGCAATTGCATACCCCAACCCACGAAAGCAATGAGGGTCTAGTAAATTCCTATGATTCGGCTGAATATTATCATTGAGACAAATAAAACTATCATTAGAGAACTCATCCAGCCAGTTTAGGCTGCAAAGTTTTAGAAAAAACATGGAGCCAAACTCAACAAGCATATACGAGTACATGGAGAACAAACTCAATGGAGCCTCAGCATTTTCAACATTTTAGCTTGCAACAATTTTACATGCACTCCGTACCGCCGGAACGATACAGAACAATAAATCAAGCTATTTCAGCAACAGATGCGGCTGGTCTCATCGTCGCGACAACGCACCTTCGCACATCATCTGCACACACAAACTGTCCACCGTACACATGTAAGGAAAAGTAAACTCTATCACCAGGCAATAGAACACATAGCTCTATTTAGAACTAGATACGGAGTTTGTTCGCACAAACGTGCAAAAAGTCTCCAGAGTATTTACAACCAACGCAAAAAATACTTTATTGTGTTACAATAAGGTTTGTATTCGCATTGGATGCATGAAAAACATTCACCATAAAATATAGGGAGGGACCCTTCGATTCCACAGCACTGATTATCGGCGCTTATCCTAAATAATAAATGTCTTATTGTATCAGATTTTTACTGATGATATGTGAGCTGTTTTTTTGACACAACAATAAAAAACGTTCATACCAGATGTTATTTTTTGATGGGTCAATTACTTATCCAGATCCTGATCCAAAAATATTTTTCCATGTTAGTGTTATCCATATTATTATATTCTTATTATTATTAGTTAGTAGTATTACTAGTTACCTAAAAAGTTTTGTATTTTACTCATATCGTGTTATGTTTTGTACCATGGATGGAATAAATGTTTTCTTTCTGTCTATTTTGGCTTTGTTAAGTAATAAAACAAAGAGGAATTTAGACTGAACTGTTTAAACTCCGGATGCAGATATACGAGGTCTGTATTGATCAGTTTTCTATCTATTTACATATATACGATTAGACAATTATATTCTAAAGCTGTATTTTTTGGTCCACGGACGTGTGAGATTTAGCATAGTTACAATTTACATGTTAGGAGGAGTGCAGAAGACAAGCAAATAAATAGTTTATAATATTTATTACAGACATATGAAATAAAATGGAACTAGTACCAATTGTTTACGTTCATAAAGCGGAAGAAGCGGAACAAAAACGTCAATATAAGACGAACAATAGAAGAACAAATAACCTATGTGTTGAAACAAATGTAATAAATAAAATACAAAGGAATATTAAAATGACAAACCACTTTATATGTTGAAATCAGAATAGTTTTGGAGGACATTATTGACAAGTAATATCGTTATAGAGTTTTATAATTGTCACATAAATCTTCCCTCCCGAAGTGTCTAGCCAGTCAGACCCGTTTCGTCCTGTCGACGCGTAATTTAATTTACGTCCGTTCCTCTTCTACGTAAACAACTTGTAGAAATGAAATATATTAGGAGGAAAGATTACGGGCTTATTAAAATCTTGTGAATCTGATGCCAACATCTGACAAAAACGGTCGCCGTCCCGTGAGTTCAGTAGAAGTATACTATATAATGTTTTCGTTCATGTCGATTCCTTAAAGTCCTGGGAGCTTTATTCCGCCGACTTTGAGAATCGCAGGGTGTTGAGAGCCGATATCTAATGACTAATAGAAATGCTCATTCATTAAGTATATTTGTATACATTATAATGAATACATTTGATTCTTAATCTGACTCTTGATCTGACAGACAAAAAACTGAAAAGAGCGGAAAAAGGTGGCAGAACCATTTACGATTCGACTCCAGAGGCACCACCGCCACACCTATTTCTGCCTTATAGCAGCGGTTCTCTTGCTGCTGTGTTTGAAGAGTGTGGTCAAGGAGGCATACTTAATCGAGGCGTTCCTGCTTGGTCCTGAGAGGCGGCAACACATTTCTGCTCGACCTAAGAAATAACTTCGATCCTATCTTGGGTTAATTATAGATGTCCATGGGCGGCAGTGACCACTTGCCATCAGGTGGACTGCGTACTGAAAGTTCCCCATTTCGATAGATGTATGTATGTAGGAGTTCAGTTCAGTTTTCCTTAAACTAACAACAAAAATTATATTTCATTGACAGAATTGAAAACAATAATTATCTATTTTTACAAACGATGACCAATCGAGCCGAGCTAATCTCGTTTAAAGTAGAGCAAATCTCACCTGTTACGTCCGAAAGATTCAGTCTTAATTGTCTGAGCCTTCTTGAAAGCTCTCGGTGACTCTTTTTTGGCAAAACTCAGCCTCTTCACACCCGAGAACCTTTGAAAAGACTCTACATCACAGCGGTGAACGTTAAACTCAAAGAGAATTTAAAATGTCTTTTAAAACAAGTTGATTGTCTCTTATAGCGTGGCTCGAGTTTACAGTCCCGTGAGAAGTGAATAGTGTTATGTTACACTGACCAAAACACTTCGTTCCGAGACCTACATTAACAGATTGTAGGCTTGCTAGGACGTAGGCTATCAAGACTTAACAATAACAAATTAATAGATACATTATAAATAAGCTTCTTTTCTGACAAAAATAAACACAGCAAACATTTGTAAAAAAGCAAGTTAATATTTCAATATTAAGTGTAAAAACCAATGTTCTGAGCAGTACTTCTTTCGCAAACAGAAAAAGGCTTCCCGGAATTCTATGTCAAAACTTCTTTGCATAAATGCAGACATATTCGCACATGCGCTCGTGCTCCGAAATTGAATAACACAAGTCTTGAATAAAACTTATTTTAAGTCTTAATTTGACGCAAGTTACCAAGCAATTATTTGGTTAATGGAAATGTGGTCAGAGGAAAGCTCCTTGATAGTTTATTTGCGGGATTAGAGACGTTGAAATCGAAACTAAGTGATTGGAAATCTATCGCAGCTGTCGTTGGGTAGATAAAGTTATTTAATGGAAAGTTTAGATCCGTTCCCCTGAGGTGCGAAGATTTCTTCGTTTTTATGACACTGTCTTAGTAAACCGTCTTCAGGAGGATAACTTGGTATATAAAATAGCATAAACATAGGAACGAATGATTTGTAGAATCATGTAGGTAAAGCTATGGAAAGTGTTACTTACTTTTTAAGACATTTTTTATTTTAACGTATAAAAAGAGCCAGCAGTTAGGTATACTATGTATTTACTTCATGTTTAATGGGTATTAATACTCATATGGAAGGTTGTCTGTGACCTAAATCACAAAAGACACCAGTTCTATAGAGTGTCTGGTGACCAACAATTCGCCGACGCAAAGCTTCTTCTAAGAACGAACACCCTAATCCAATACATAGAGAACTACCTCTAACAAATTAAGAGAAGTAAAGTAGTAGGTAAAGAACTCTTTCAACTTTGAGCATAATTAAGCGAATACGAAATCAAATTAAATTTTAATTACTTTCTGTTTAAACAAAATACGTGAACAAGTTCTTGTTTGCGTTATTCAGAACTATGCACCCTTAAGAACAGGCGCTAACATGTCGGGAATTATTTGCATAATTCCCCAAACGCGAGCTTCAAAGTATGAAGTAATTAAGGCGACTGCGGGACAACCGTTGTGAACGCGGCCTTGGAACGCTGGGACTTGGACTTAAATTAAACTTTGCTGTTTGTATTTGTCTGTATTAATATGTAACAAATGATATAAAATGTGTAGTTCAGCTTAAACTAGCCTATTCTGCGGTTTTAAGAACAGGATTCAAGAAGATATCATAATTCAGACCTTATGATGTGAATGTATTTGTGTGCACATGTCCTTATATTGTCAATTCTATTGTCGATGGCACACATGGATAGATAATAATAGTTTAAAAAATAGATGGCAAAAGTTGGTGAAATTTAGAGATTAGGAGTTAATCCCTTTACATATAAATTCGTGTTTGACCTATTAACGCAGGCTATTCAGGCTATTATTATCGGTAATATCTCGTAAAGCCTAAAACGTGCTCCGAATCGGATTTAGCTCAACGAACCGTAAATCATAATTTCAACTACTAATCATACAGCTTTCGAGGGAATAATTGTTGTTTATAACTATCATTAAATCCCCGAAACGTGCTAATTTTCAAAGTCAATGTATTTTCGTAAATTAAAATTTAATTTTCATTGTTATTGGTAATATGAGTGTTGCGCCATATTATAAATTAGGCTTAGGATGATAATACGTTGGATATACAGAATTACGTGTTGAATAATACGTATAAGTAACCTTAGTCAATTAGTCTATTAATTTACGCTTGATCGACCTAATATATAATAGTCCTCTTTGTTATAGTAGAAGAGCTCAGCAATGCCTCCCACTCATCGCTTCCACAACCTCAAAACATCAAAACAAGATCATAAGATAAATATGTCATTAAACACACCGATTATATTACCCGGGACGGCGTTGCCTTGTATCTGCAAACTAAATAACTTGGTGCGCTCGAATCACAGCATTTGACAGTTTCATTACAAATGGCCGTAGCAGATTGTCATGCCGAGTCCCTGATTACAGTTTAGCTGCGTATTGTCCGTTGACGCCGCGGGAGCTCGCAGCGGCAAATTGTTAACGTCCTGTTGGCACTGCCATGACGCTTTTAGTTACGGCGTTTTGGTGATACGCAAACGACAAGTAAGGTTATTTTCCTCAATCTTTCCTGTTTATCACTATAAACAGGAAAGATTGAGGATTGAGGATATATACACTTATATAGTACCGTGGGGTAGCAAATAAGCATGGTGTCTACATGAGTAAGCGGTCACAGCCGCCCCTCGACTTCTATACATATAATAAATCTGTAAGAGATTGATGTCTGTACATGAAAGATATCTAAGAGAAAGCCATTTTAGGGGTCTTTATTTAAAGAATAGAACGCAAGAAAGTGATTTTTAGATTTTTTGTCTGTTTGTCTGTGCTTCTGTGTACGCTAATCTCAGAAACGGCTGATTTGAATGAGGTTTTCAGTGATGTATTTTGGTATGCTTTGCTTATCATTTAGTATTTGTTTAATTGAAATCGGTTCATAAATTAAAAAAAAATGTGGGGCGGCAACAGGGAGGCGGTACGGAGTTTGCTGAGCTAGTCTGTAATAAACTGTTTATACAAAGAGAGAATCTTGAATAAAAAAATGCTAATTGAACAAGAACATGTAGTTTAAAAATAAAAACAAATCATTTATTGCTTTTATTTTTATTGTATGCAACAAGCAAGAAACTTGTATCGTGTAAATGGGAAATATTTCAAGGGCAAATCGAATTGATAGCTTTTTTATTATGTAGTTAATATAAATTGAGGACATCACGGTATCATTTCAAAATTCGGGGGGAGGTAGTTGATTACACGATATTATTCGATATAAATTGCTTCTAAATTACGTACTGCGATGTAGATATGGAAACGGTCATATATCAATAACTCCTGTAAGATTATATTGTTTGTGTTATGTAGTATGCATAGTTATATACATTTTCAAATATACTGGCGCACAAAAAAAGTAAGAAATCGGTATTTGTTTTTTAGGTAATTACAGTTTGTTGAAATAATTAATTGTAGAATTAAGAGAATAAATATTCAAAATGTAATATTTATTTATTATTATTAAATAACTTTTTGATTGTTAAATTATGTTACATTTAAATTTTAAAACAAAATATCTGTATTAGCCGGATGAATTGATCTGTCCTTCACTATGAACTTTAGAATTTGCTTCACGCATTTGAAATGAATATAATTGCTAGCTTATACAGCATATGATTGACGTATCTAAATATTTAACAATGCCACCAGATGGCCCACGCGTTACGATAAGTTACGTCGTAACGTAACGGTCACGTGACGTGGCACTAGATTTTAGTTCAGCGTCGCGGTGAGCGACAACTGCGCCCCGGGGACAGAGTTGCAAATTGTAAGCATTCTGTGTGGAAGCCGTGAATAATTGACATGTTCATATATCGACGACTCCCGTAAACAATACTATCTAGGTCCAAATAAGAGATTTTACAGTTTATAACTGTTTTTATAACATCGAGGTAGCAAACCAGCATACAGGTGGACTGATGC
>DWNJ01000693.1:0-14164 GCA_018250275.1 Udranomia eurus
GCCCAATGGGTAGTGTGTCGGTCTTACGATCGAGAGGTCGTGGGTTCGATCATCACTCCCCCATCGGAGTATTGACGTGAACCCACTCCTAACACAAATGTTTGAGCTTAGCTGGTTAAGAAATTTACTAGTATTGACATGCTAGTAGTTAAAAAAATGCTACCGAGAAATTGTATTGGGTCAGTTCAATGGAATAAGTGTGTACTGTACGTAGCCTCTATATGTCTGGTATAGAATAGAGAAGAGTTTCTAATCAATTCGACTTAATAAATCATTTAGTATGATAACTATTAAGCCACGCAACATTCTGTCAACAAGAACAGTTTAAGTTTTCGTAAATCTTTTACATTTATTTATGACATTGAGGTAATAAACGATGTTTAAATTGCAATTCCATCTGAGGGTAAGTGGTCACTGCCGACAATCAGATCTGTATCAACCTCAGGCAAGATCGAAGTCTCGTACGTCACTACCCCAGAGGCCTGTAGGAATGCCTCATTTAGGTGTATCTCTCTTTCAAGCCAGAACACGACCAAGACACGTCTCACATTGCTGTTATAAGGCAGAAATAGGTGTGACGGTGGTGCCTCCTGAATCGACCTACGAAATGTTCTACCACGTGTTTAGCCGACGAAAAAGACGATTTTCTCAATTTGTCACATATATTTTGTACGGTACACCACGCATAACTTGTTACAGGGTAGACCAATTTTTTAATGGAAAGGAGCCACTCCGACTATGCTCCCATAAAAATGAAAAGATCTCCCATAAAGAATTGAAAAATAGGGTATAATCATCCCCAATCGCATACGCAATCGCGTATTCTCTTACTGATTTCACTGAGCTATGTACCTCTCATACCTCATACATTCAACAACGCTAAGAGTGGAATAGAGGAGATAATTGATTGTTCACTCACTGATTTTGATACTGAGTTGCGTGTAGCTTTATCGTCGGTTTAATTTTTTTGTTAAAAAGTTATATATGGTTACCTACATACTCGTAGATGCAGACCGTAGCAAGTAGCAGGAAAATAATCAATTGACAACAGAAGTCATTAGGCGTTTTGTCACGCTACGTTACGTCAAACCCGACACTAATTACTGGATGCATAACTGGCCTAGATATCTTACAAATTAACACTAGACGATATACCTGACGTGTATCTACGTAGAGTAAACAAACACCCTTAACAATAAATATGATAGGTCTACCTGAAAGGTGTGTCCGATTTTATTATCGACCTTTTTTTTGTACAGTCAATAAATTTAATTAAATATTAATAATATATAATTTTTAATTAAAATTATATATATTGTCATTATATGTTTTTTGAGCAAAAATGTCCTATCTTTGATTTTTTTTATCCTTTGATACGATATATTAAGTCAGTGCTTGTTTGATATCATTTTGAGTTTTGAATTTTTTGCTCTTATATATATTTTATGGACAAAAACAAGTGATTGTCGGCTCTCCGACTCGCTTCTTATATAGGTACCCAGGTAACGCTGACGTTTTGAATCAATGGAACTTGATGGAATGGAAAAATGATTTTTATGATTCTTATAGTCTCTTCTGATATGTCCCTTTAAATCTGTTTGTCTTTTCTTCCACAGGTCTAGATATCTTATAAATTAACACTGAATGGTAAAAACTAAACGTTTTGCCTTTTAGAGAGTGAATTTAATTTGAAATACGGATAATATCATAAGATGAAACAATTTTACAAAAAGTAGCCGTTACCAGACCATTCATAGCTCAGAAGTAGCAATTGTGACTGCGCCGTCGTTAAGTAGGTAGTTTTTTCTGCGAATGCAGCCCTCAAAAATTATACGACCCGTCCCTGTTTTTTAAAATTTAATTTACAGTTTCTTCCGGGCACCGTAGACATTCGGTTGTGACTCAATATGAAAAGAAATCTTAGACATTGTAAACTATTCTACTATAATCTTAACACATGTTTTAGCATAAAAAATAGACATTGTTCATAAAATACATTCTCCGAAGTAGGAATTAAAATTAAAAGAAAAATGTCACGATGGATAATTACATGTTTTGTGGTCTATACTATTGTGTATGTATACAAGGAACACGGTATATTTTACTGTTATGTTTTTTTTGTAATTTACTTCGTACATAATATACCTAACTTATGTTGTTAATCAACTAACATAGTAAGCCGACTTCGTACATCAAACATATAAAATCAATCATTTACGTTAATGCACTACACTTTCGTGGCATTATTATGTTTTCTTAGATCTTGTCTTAAATGTGGCACATTTGTTTTAAAATATCGGCCGGACGCAAGTGGAGAAATAAAAATGTTGTTTATGGCACGCCCGCTCAATGTTGTTTCTGTTCAATTGAAGAGATCAATTCGTCTTTGGGACTAAAATACAAGCAGAAGCACTTGTGCGTTCTGGCGGGAAGCGCCCAGCTGTCTATGTTACGTCACTGTTTCACAATCTACCATTTTGTTTTTACCAGCTGTTCTGGAGCTATAGCCGCAATTTGATTTGGAAATTTGAGAAAGATGAATCTATGCATTCGATCCCCATTTCATTGTAATTTCTTAAGATTGGGCTAGATCTCTTCTATTTATAAAAAAAAGAATGTGTTGTTTTGGTGACTACATAGTCATCAAAATTACACATTCTCTCTCACTATTTACTTGTCCAGCTTTTCCCAAAGGTAACCTGTTATGTTAAGGAAGAAAGGCATATCATATGTATCCGAGCTGAGAATGATATTGGAGCCATCACAAGGAACACAACGACGCGACGCTAGAAGACTTCAGGCATGTTCGATTTGGAGAAGTTCAACTGCGTCACACTTGTGAGGCATTCTAGCTTAGTCACTAATGCAAATGCTTGCAGCGTGAGGGAAATTCATGCAAACCCATTCATATTCAATACAACTTTTATTCTACTTAAATTAATCACAGAGGTTAATTTGCAAACCGGCAACACTCTTACACTATTGACGTGAACCCACTCCTAACACAAGCCGCCGAGCTTAGCTGGAGCGGTTAACAAAATTACCAGTACGGATTGACATACTAGTAGTTTAAAAAACTGCATGCACGCCTATTTGACTTCGTAATTATTAAATGACGAGTCTTTATTTTAAAAAAATGTTAAGAAATAAACATATTTCATGCTCAAGAAGTAGGCTTACATAATAGGAAAATAAAAGTTTATTTTACCGCTGCTTTCGGTGACTCGAAGATGATTCAACACTACTTTCAAAGTTTCAAACGCCAAACCGCTCACTCATCGTGTCTGTCGCCGTGACTCAGAAAAGGTTTTTTACACCTTACACTAACCAAAATGCACTAAGTGAGGATTGGTATCCACGATTTAGACACCTTCATCTTTTCCTTTAAGGAATTCCCTAATGATAGTATCAAATCAAAACACATTCGAAAATTTTCAGGTTATACGTATTGTTACTCTTTAAATGAGTCATCAAGTAAACAAGAAACGAAACTATGGGAAAGGGAACATAAACGTGTGACAAATGTTACCATTAGTCAAATTTGACGTAACGGAATAGTGTTTCCCCAGAACTAATATGAAAGTTGGATAGTTATGAGGAAGTCCTTTCAGTAATATTTCATTTTCCAGGTAACATCTACGTCAACTATTTACAAAGAGAACCAAACAAGGAATAATTTAGGTGTGCATTATTCACAAAATCATCACCCACATGTGATTTCAATAAACTCATTTCATGCTACATCAACATTTTGAATTGATCTTGTCAATAAAACCGTAGTAATTCATTTTGTTCTATTGTCAATATATTCTGCAGCGTACCACGATATACAATTTTTTTCACCTTTTGGCTTACATCATTGAAGTTTTCATTAACTTTAACGTTCTTTTATTATATTAAAAATATTCTATAGCCTATTCATCATCATGTTCATCTAGGATAATGTAGGATTCTAATAGTAAGTAAGTAAAAGATTTTTCCCGCCTACTGTCAATTCGCCCTTAATTTCGTTCCCTCTGTGACTGTCTATGCCCCTTAGTACCGATATATCATTTTTGGATAAACAGGCGTACCCTAAGTCGTGTGGGTTGGAGAAATAAATTGTATTGATTGAGTATCCCCCAGATAGAGGTATTGCTTAGTTTTGAAAAATCGGAACTATTTGAAAATACTTTTTGATCGATCCGGACACAGTTTGACACACAATTGTGACATAATATATTTCAGATTATATTAAAACAGTTGCCTTGTCTCCCAAATTCTTTAAACACAGCCGCTAGATAGAAATAGGTTCAAATAAATGTTGTTCCAAACGTTTGCCCAGATCTACAAGACTACAAGTGACAAAGAAATGCCAAAAAAGGAGTCTTTAAGGTCGGTTTATTAACCATAACTTTACGTGATAACCTCATGGAAGAGAGATAAATGCGCCACAAGTCGAAAGCTTAGGCCGATCGTGCCTCTATATCGCTTGAACGTGACAGTTTTCGTGCGCGCAGCCGGCGTTGATCGATTTATAAGACGTTATCATGTCAAAGAATCAAATCAATCACTGATTTTTCGATTTATCCGGTAAAAGACACACGAACATACAGAGACATTTTTTCATTGCTACGTACAATGACGATGACACGACATGTAAAAATTATAAAAATAAATGAAATACTTGCAACCCTAAAGTAATGACGTGGGTCGGATCGATAAGCGCCGTTAGCAAATTAGTGATGTCAAACATTGGATAGAATATAATTGGCGGCAGTCATTAACCGCCGTATTGCCACAGTTTCTGATTACGGAAATTGTTTGAACAATTCACATTATTACCACTTTGCCAACTATTTATATAATTACCATTTTATTGAAGTCACACGATAGACAGCATATCAATCTCTGACATCCGTAATATCTTTATGTTAACTTTGTTTGTGGTTTTGTTATAATCTAATTTTGGTTTCTTGGTTTATTTTAAAGCAATTCCTGACATACAATCTCTAAATGTATAAATATATCTTAAACACAAATTAAGTGTACTCGTAGACGCGTTGCTTCAAATTTTTTACATATCTAAGCGATAATGTGAAAAATGAAACTATTTATAATTCATTTTGACCTAAGAGTAGTATCAATATTTGCAGCAAATAAATAAGAATAAGCTAACGATAGTAAACCGTTTTAATAAGGAAGTGGCAAGTGATCAGCGGGCACTTAAGAGGACATCACTCATTAAATACTTTATTAAATATCATTTGTATTCATAGTGGACGTGAGCCGTGGTGAACTGTTCCATCAAGGTCTTTCGTGACTAAAGACATTAGATTTGACTTGGGCAGTGTCATAATATACCTAAACCTTTATGAACCATATACTTTTATTACGTTAGTAGAAAGTAGTAATGTTACGACCCCATAACCCCGACTCTTGTGTGGACATCATAAAAACATTATAACCTAAATTTCTGTGCAGTTCCTGTATTCACCGAATATTACACTTGTAAAAATATGATGAAAGAATAAGGTTTATAATGTCCATGGAGCCCCAGGTGCAATTTTTCATGCACAGCATCAAGGATACTGCACTGAACACTGCTGTAATAAGGCAGAAATAGGAATGGCGGTTGTGTCCAGAGTCGAACCATAAAACAAGATATGGCCACTCAGTATCTTTGTCAATGCTAGTAGAGCAGCATGGTGAACTATTTTTTATATTTTCCCCAGCTTTTGAAAAGGCCGCGGCCTGACGCTGGAGAATTATAAAACAAGTTGAAGCCACTCAAAGTTACCTGTCAATTCTACAATTCATATAATTGACGCCTTAGTTTTTTCGAGATTGATAAGGTGATGATTGTGAGCTGGAATGGAATCTGACGCCAAGCCAAGCATAGATATGAACGGAAAAAATAACAGAGGTGTGCAGAAAAATTGTTATATCAGCAAACAAAAACTAATCTACTGATTAAAACGGTGGCGTACGAGTAACGGACATCATACGTTTTTTCTGTCTTGTTTGTGACTCTATAGTATGTATATAATCAAACTCAAAGAGTGTCTGTCAGTGAATGTGATAAGTCATTGTTTGGGTTCTAGGCTTAAATAAGTACCCATAGAAATGTTTTTCCCTTAGATATCTTCCATGTACAGACAGCAATCACTTCCGATTTATTATATGTTTGGATTATCTCTGTCTAGTTTGATCCATTGGATTATTTTTGTCTAGTAGCGACGTATTGATTGGCTTTTAGACACATGAAAAAGTAAATGCAATGTACTTTCGCAAACTATTTAAGCCCCAAAGAGTGTGGTGCGTCCTCTCCTGCAATACGAAGATTTACGATTTCCAGATAAATGCTTGGATACGATCAACTTCAGGTCGGGTTATCTTAACGCCGATTCCGCTTAAAGTCGCTTAAGATTCCTAAACCATTATCGCACCGACATTCGACACAGTTCGATGTTTAATGTTGTGTGTCATTATAACACGAGTCCACATGCTTTCGAGGGGAAAATGCCGAGCAATCTCCGTATCTGCATACATTTGCATACATCTTCCGACCGACGGACAAGGGGGGCAGTTAACGCATTATTGTGCTCACCTACTTGCTTAACACTTTTTATCACATAGATATTGTCCTAGAATCTACTGAGCAGTACTCTACACGTGCTAAGTGCGTCTCGCTTCTCCGGTTATCTGTTACCAATAATAAAGCAACCTTTTAATTTCGTGGCTACTTCAGAAGGTTCCTCATACGCACCTAATGTTCTATACGTCATCATATTATATGTTTTCTATGAGAGATAGTACAGAACGCCTATTTAAACGCGTCACTACATGAAGAGTTTACTGTTAAAGATTTTCCTCTTTTCTTAGCAAATAGGTGCAACACTTCTAGCAATATATTCTAAGAACCCCTTAGCATATATTTGAAACAAAAAAAACAACGCGAGTAAACCTCGCATGCATCATTCAAACCAGACAAACGAAAGCACACGAAAAGAAAAAGAAAATTGTGAAGACTGTCATCTAATACACGTTTTCTTTTCAGATACAACCAACTATGTGGAAGACCAGTTGAAATCCTAAAATTATCAAAAGTTAAAATGCCAAGGAGACGTTTACATAGTGAAGTGCCAGTGACGTGTTAGTTATCGATAGTGTGGATTGTCGACACGATGGAGATGCACAACGCTACGTTGGCTACGACGTACCCGCGGGAGGCGACCATCATGGCTGCTGTGTGTGCTTGTTTCTTCAGTTTAGTGGGTGTCGTTGGTAAGTATTATGTAACCTTTTTAAGCCCTGATACTTAGAAGCACCTAGAGGCAATTTCACCCCATCTACTAGAAAGTATAGTCCACTACTGCCAAATAAACTTTGCTGCTAGAATTTAGGAAGGGATTGAATCAGGAGTTACCCAATACCATAACGCCGCTTTGAACAGAATACTATATAATTATACTCGAGGCGGCTTTTTAAAAAATCTGCCAAAGAAAAGCGGCCTAGATTAATCAACAGACAAATAAAAATATCTATACTACTTTTAAGAGACCCGTAAGACGTGAACCTCATGGTATAATAAAGTGTTCCCTGAAGCACGGAAGACATGCTATACCTAAACTAAAAACATTATCCTAACCATTTGCTAATATGACTCAACCTGTTACACAAAAGTTTGTATTTTACTTCATTTTACTTTATGTGCTAGATTATGAACGTGCAAGTCATATATTTTATATTATTTGTTGTTTTAATACAAACACCAAGTGATATGAGAATGTAGAAAAATAAAATCGTAGATCAGTTAACGGTATTAAACATATTTAAAACTCGATAATTTTAATTGTCAACACCTAAAACTTTTCTAGTGGGCGAGTACCGTGAGTCATGTTTCGCTATTTTAATATTTTTAATAATAGACGCCGTACCGTTGCATACACTTTTTAGCGCGTCCATTTTTCACCGGTTTTATCAATTTTTACACTTGACGTTCTGTTTGATATAAGAATAAATTTATCGACAATTTAGTACCAGTTGTGGGCAGTGCGTCACTAGACACGTGCGTACTGTATACATTCGAACTGTTATTTAAATATTGTCCGATATAAGGCGCTTATCGTTCATTCGGTTTTAATAATGTTTACTCGATTGATTATTGAATTAATTTGGCCTAGAAACGGGACGGCTCAGTAAGGAATCGATTGACGTATTTGTTATTTTATGTTAAGTTAAATTTGGATTACTTCTCGCTTACGAATTAAAATTCAAATCATATTTTATGGTTATGAAAATTTATGTATAACTTGTAATTATATATAACAATACATTTGAACATGTCTTTTCTATTATCGAATAAAAATTTGGTAATTAGTTCTTTCAAATTTCGGGCGACAAATACAAAATTAGAAGCCAGTTGTATTTATATAGTTCTTAAAACTGTTCTATATTGAACTAGATCTATATTTAGGCTATTTACACAATACCCTATTGTTATTTTAGTTTATCAATAACTATTTAATTAAAATTTAATTTAAATAAATCTATTTCACATATATACGTATGATGAGATAGATGGCCGGAATCCACTGCGGAAATTTTTCCCTTATTCCTTTTTTATCCGTTTTATCTCATTGTTTACATCCGGCCAGTGTGCAAGAAATCTAGATTTTTAATCAATCACATTGACGAATCGATGAAAAACTGAATACAATCATACACGTGATGGATAAAAGCTTCGTGTACAAAAATCACTTTGAAGTTTCTGTATTGAATTGTTATCTCACGCTATCGACAGGATTGGGTCTCAAAATCTTGTAAATAGTTTGTAGGCTACAGGTGTAGCTTGCAGTTTGTACATTTGTAGTTTAATTGATATTATACACTTTCTATATCAACAAAATATTTGGTCCCGGTTTGACAAATTATCTCGTATTTGGCCACTCACTAGTAAGTCCAACCATACCAATTTCAAAAGATAGACTTTTTATACATAGGCACTTAGCTGAATTTTTCTACCCATACACGTTATACCCACTACCCAGCTCCTAAATACTCCGCAGTAAGTATACGTAGTTCTAATAAGCATTGCTAAATAGTCGATTGTTCCACGCTGAACATTTAAATGTTACGAATGACAATGCTGTGCAGACCACCCGCCGTTACGTAAATCTGTGGTCCCGGAAAATTCTAACTGATTATGTAAAGGTAGCTGCATTGAACGAGGCGTTCTAACTTAGGCTTCAGGGGTTGTTATAATCATCCATACTCAATTTCTTAAACCCTGTTGGGTTTGATTACCGTTGTGCACAGGAGGCAGTTACCACTTACCATCAGGTGGAGCAATCCACCATGTTAAATAAAAATAAATTTACAAATAAACGAGATAATTTTTTTTTAGGTTTCGTAGCCACTAATATATGTATGTATTATATTGTATTGTGTTTCATTCCTTGAAGGGTTCGCTTAGGTATATAACATGTTGCTATGCTTCATAGAACTCGTCATTGCAGAGAATTCAAAACAGAGATTGTTTATGGACTGTGTACATACGAGTAACAGTGAAGTCCATACATGTCACTCATAACTCATAACGAGCGTTTAATAAAGCACCAGGCAATGAGCTGATGAATATGCTGACCACAGAGCAAGTGTCTAGTAGACACGGAAGAGTGGGTGGAGATAGTCTAGAAGTAAATGTAGTATCTTAGTCATCTTAATCCCATTAAAAATACTAATGTAACCATTCATAGAGAATTTCGATGTGCCTAAGCTCAATACGGTGTGATTGTCTGCTCCTTCGACATAATATATATTGCGTAAGTTAAGTATAGATTTTAAGAATCGAGAATATAGTTAAAGGTAATTTTTGAATCCACGGATCTATATCTTATGCGTGATTATTAGTGGATCTTCTATCAAAATCTATTGAGCACCTAAAATTATACCGATTAAATAACCGCATATGCTTATTGTCTGAACATCTATCCAAATTTTCTTTAAGCTCCTGAAGCCTAAAAATAAGCCCTAATAAACATGAGACTGCTGAAGCTGGCCGACTAATCTTTATCCCTGAGTTTGTACGTATCATATATATATTGATTCATCTGCGCATTTCAGACAACTCTATTAACTTACTAAGATGAGCACGGCCATTTCTATTTAGGTGCGTTCTGTGGTACATCGTCACGAGCATGTAGTAGCATATTGTCGTGGCGAGAGCATCTAGACACCATGTTTCATCGCCACGTAAACAACACTTTCAACGCCTTCCTCGAATAGATTAAATGGTTCTCGTTGCGTTATTCAACTTGTTAAGCACAATGCATAATGCGTTAATGGTTCTGCGTTGTGCTGCGTTATAATCTGTGACGCACAACGCATAGTACGCTATTGTTGGAGTGCAGTCGACCTGATGCTGATTAACTTATAAACTGACGCACAACGCATGATACGCTATTGGTTGGATTGGAAGTCGATCTGATTTTGATTATCTGTCTCCAAAAATCGTATCCTGACATGACATTTGTACTAAAGGTACAAAATATTTACTTTATAACGCATTACGCATAATACGCTTTTGCGTTAGATTAGGGACTACAATGTAGTTGATTACCTGCTTTACCTGCGACTGCGACTCTACAGATTGTACTAGACTGTTTACTTTTTAGCAGAAGTACAATTTTAGAAGAAGTTACGATTGAAATTTTATGCATGTCATCTAGAATATTTACTATTTCAGCTGAACGACTATTGGAAAGTATCGAATTATAAGTAAGAAACAATAAAATTTGCTGCAACTGGTTTTTGGTTTAACTTGACCCCTACATTTCTAGTATAGGGCAGAATTTTTAATCCACTTTCATAATCTATTTGGAAATATATACCTACGTAACTGGCTATATTTTTCTTAAATGTCAAATTTAATCGATGCCCTGATATCATCGATTACCTTACCAATCGATTTTAAACTAACCAGGTATCGACCCTAAGACCATAGCGCACAAATCACACGTTTGAAGAGCGGATTAGATACGGCTCGGGTTATCGACACTGTAAATCGATATGTAAACATACGTGATTAATACTCAAACAGCATGTAATGTAATATTGTTACTAACATACATAATAAGTACATATAAAATGCATGTAGATTCTCCTTCCGTGCGAGTGTGTAGGCTCGCCCGTTCTTGGCTCTCGACGTTTTCTTAAATTTTCGCACATACTCTTAAAAAGTCAAATAAAATGAACCGGTAATTTTCGGTAAATAATTAATTATACGGTAGAAGAATCGTTTAGAACGAGATCGATACTCAGAATTTTAATAAGCCAATATAATCACAAGACATGGTGAAAATGAGAATGAAAAGAAGTGAATAAATAAGGTGATATTCTGGAAACGCTTATAAACTTATTTGATGCTATAAAATGAAGAATTCTAATTTTCACTCAATAAAAATATCCCGCAAAATTGAGTTGATTTGTCTGAGTTTGTTGTGAAGAATTATTTATAATAATTAATTTAAAAAATTATGATATCCATTATTTAATTTAGTATGTCCTAATTCCAACTCAAAGACGCATACGCATCTAAATATAGATTTATTATAATGTAATGTTTAACCGTTACTCTAAGATCCGATGTGTGTATCCGAACTGCACACCAGCTGGGTAAACAAACAGCGTTCGAAGTTTGAATTTATTGAACACAGACAGCATAAGATGTTCAAGATGTTCCATCACAGATTAAATAAAGTGTCCCTGTTTTACAATTAATTAAAAAAAGTGTATAATTAATATAATTGAATTTACCTTGCTAAATTTAATAAATTACTAACAAGTGAGATCCATCCATGGTGGAAGTAGTTTGGAATCAGCCAGCTGGTCGGTAAATCTCGGCTAGACCATTGGTGGAGTCACGGTAGTGTGCGCAAGTGTTCCCGCGACTCCGCCCAGTAGTGGCGACAAGAAACACCGTTAGGTTTTTGGTGGTTTTATGTGGGACCCCAACCACATAACCCTTCCGTCGGCCCCCGTAGCTGTACGTCTATCCGTGCAAATTTTACTAAAGATAAATATAAAAAAAGGCCTACTAGACGGAGTGATCAAGTTTAGTTTAAACTAAAAAAAAATGCAGTGATGATGCACAAAAAAGTGATTTTCAGCCAAATCCGGCATATGCTTCTTTCAAAACAACTGTGTTATGCGTCGAGGGTTAAAAATAAATTATACTCATACGAGGGTGCAATCAATGTGAGACGCGGAAACTTGCATTTAAAAATAAGATATTCATGATATTATGGTACAATGCGCTTAACACATCTCAACAATCCCCTTCTGTGGGTGTTTCTTCCAACACTCCTACTGACTAGACTTTATCCATCGCTCCAAGAAACTTTTGTATTGCTGCGTGACTCCGCAATGTATTATAATACTAATGTGATCACGACTTTATACGCGTGGACTTAAACACATGTGTTTCTTCTCTTTTTTATTACATTGGGAATGTAGCAAACGAGCATTCAGTCCTAATAGCAAGTGGTCAGTTCTGCTCATGGACATCTGTAATCAATCCAAGACAGGATCGAAGTTCTTAGGCCGACTACGAATACGTTGCCCCCGAGGAAGTTGGGACGGTTCTTTTAAGCGTGCCTCCTCTACTACAACCTTCACAGCAGAAAATCGCAACTGTTATAACGCAGATATAAGTGTAACGGTGGTGCTTCCGCGACCAATCCTGCTGAAGGTGGTAGAACCTTAAACGGTTATAATAAATAAGTGTGGCTATGGTGCCTCCGCAGTCGAACCAGAAAAGGTTCTACCTTTCTGCCTTTAAAAATCCATTTATTAGTCAACAGAACAAAACAATGAATACAAATTAAATATTATTGAATATGCCGCTACGCCGTCCAATACTGATATGAACAGTACCCTAAGCAAACAAAATAAATACTATGGCAGCCATTCAATTAATTCCAGCTATAACGAGCCGACACATCCATTATTGGAACCAATTAACGGAGTCGTGGGGCGGCCTGTACATAATCGACTATCATATAAATATGCGTATATATTTTAATAAATGTCTATTTATGCAACTATTAAGTACTAGCTGACCCGGTTCACTTCGCACCGCCTCCCAGTCCCCGTCCCATAAAAATCTAGAAACCATTTTTTTTGCTTCTATTCTTAAAATAAAGACCCTTGAATCTCTTTTCCTCATTTTTAGACATGCGACTGGCTATATGAATAAATCGGCGAGAATATTCGAGAGCTTATCCTGATGTTACTTCCATCTGTATTCAATCACACATGCGCGGTCACTTCTGTTTACTAGCAGCTCGAAAATGGAAACTTTAACTTGGAATTTTACGAGCCGTAATACATATCAACACATTATGACAGAAGTTTACATACTTCGTGCAGCTACGAGTACATAGGATAGGTCACATGTCATCTGGCCTTGCCTAACCGCAAGCCACCCTAGCTAGCGTATGATTTTTCTATTTCTGGACTAGGGTCGTATATCAAAACAAATCTTATGTTTATCCCACCTGTTGTTTAGATTAGCGCATGCGATGGCCAAGTTAATCTATTTATTTGAAAATTAATCGACTTTGTGTTACATGGATCTCACAACATTTTACAGTAGAAAGAACTAAGTTGCGAGATTTCTTTGTTTTACAAGTTATGTTTTTGACTGCATTTATAATTTTAATGAATCTTGATTTGATAGCATGTAAATACATACTAGTAATTCTGTTAACTCCAGCTAAGCTCGGCAGCTTATGTTAGGAGTGATTTCACCTCAGGAGTGCAATGGGCGTGTGAGGATCGAACCCACTACCCATTGGGCTATTGCCGCTTATTTTGCTAATCTTGCTATTATACATTTAAAAAACCGTATCAGAACGCTTTTTTTTTAATTAAACATCACTTATATGGGGAATTTGCGCTTGCCCAGCTACTAGTGAGCTACCTAATAAATAAATCAAATTTTATGTGTATCCTATCTATTAAATGATTTATTAACTTAACATAAATTATCGTGTAGGTAAATAAAATTTATCTGAATTGATGTTCATTCGATGATATACGATCCTTCCAAGAATGGTAAAAGCATGTAGGAGTATTATATTTATTAATATAAGGTGCAATTTATTAGGTAGCTCACTAG
>DWNJ01000694.1:0-14158 GCA_018250275.1 Udranomia eurus
AAAACCCTTCACCATCTCGGTGAAGTGGAGTGTAGATAATAATTAAACTATTTTTAGAACACAAGAGCAATATGTCTGTACTACCTTTAGGTCGATAAAATTAAGAAGTGAAGTGTCAGTAAATGCACTCCTCATAACGGAATATTATAGCAGTTTAAGTAAACATTAAAATACTCATTAGTCTAGATAATATATATAGGCAAGGTCGTAATTTTTTAAAGGATTTATGTGACGGGCTTGATAAACTAAATAATATCTACATGTTACACAAATACACATGTTACACTATGGTTCACAGTCATTTAAAAGTATGTCAGAAAGAGACTATGTTAAATGGATGGATATACTCGTTCAGAGTTCTGTATGGACCTTCATAGATTTGCACTAAATGGGGCATTTGTACCGGAAAGTGTCGAAACACTGGAGTGTTCCACAAAGGGATCTTTGTGTTGAGTTATTTACTATTTTTTTTATAAACATTGTCTGTCTGAGGAATTCCCGGAGCTCTATGACATGGGCTTCTTCGTAACGTAGAACAATAAGAGCTTTACTCGAAAGCCGGCGTTGCATTTGAACCTCTCGTGTTGCAAATGTTCATAGGCGGCGGTGATCACTTAACATCGGGTGGCCCGCCTGCCTCTTCGTTAGGCTTAAACGAAAAAAAGATCTAAAATTCTCACGCCAAACTCTGCTGCGACTTGTGTTATAAGCGAAGTACAAAAGGGAGTTTATTTCGGCGGTGGAACTTAAATCCAAGCAATCACAAGGTTAATGCTAAGTTATTGGGAGCAATCATCTTTATACCTCGCTGATAAGCATGCGTTTTGATGCCACTACCAGAATCTCAAACTGGAGTGGAAATATTAATAAAGTGGCACCAGTTTTCTCGATAATTTTAAAGACGACGCTTTCGTCGGTTTAACTTATACAAAAACTGCCAAGCCAAGTGATCCTGCGAAGTACGGGAACGTATGAAGTTTTAACAATATGTTTTTGTTCATTACAGATTACACGCATGGGGCGACAGCTTGAAAGAGGCATTTGAGCAGTGTGGCATGGCCATGTTCGGTTACATGACAGAACTTGAGTATGTCCAAATCAAAGAGGTGCACACAATCGAAGCCAATGCGGATGACCTGATGGGCTTGCTGTATCACTTCCTCGATGAGTTGCTCTTTCTATTCTCTGTGGAGCCGTTCTTAATATGCAAGAAATTATTCATAACGGAGTTCAATACAGAAGAGTTCAGGATAGTTTGTAAGTGCTATGGTGAAGAATTCAAAATTGGAACACATCCTCAAGGGACCGAAGTAAAGGCCATCACATACTCTGCGATGCAGATTATTGATCAACCCAAGGACAATAAGTTTGAAGTTTTTGTAATTATTGACATTTAAAATATATATTTGGTATACTGTTTGATATTTTTTTGTTTTCCAATATCATTTAATAAGTTAGCACTTTATTGAAGCGCTTGCCCAGCGATGCGTAACTGCAAAGGTAGCCTAAACCTAGTCATGTTACATTTAGGTGTCACCTTGTTTAAGCAGCATAACAAGAATTGTGCAATCATAAATATGTCTGAAGGATCCTTAAATTAAAACGCGTATACTTGTTTAGTTTGGTAACAACCAACTCATTATCTTGGACGATTTGAAAAAAGTAAGAACAACAAGAAACCTAATTAGAAGGACATTAATAAATATTATACTTTGTGCTCAAATATTGGAGTATCCCGTCCAATTTTTGGGGTATTCCTACATTCTTATATGTTTATTCACGAGGAGTGAACCCTTGGAACACATCTCGAAATTTTTCTCAATGAAGTCATATGCGTCTTAGAAAATAATTAACTATCAACCAATCTCGTGGAAAACGTTCGTTACTTTGAAGAACCACTAAGATGCGTATAACGTATAGATACAACAGATTCCATTTACCATTTTTTCATTTGACTATTTTCTATTTCCATTGATCAATATATATAGCCTACTTCTCTTTCTTAAGAATTCACAAAATAATGATTTTTTATGCCAGGTAAGCTCGGGACCTTCCATCACGGGTCCGGCGGAAGGTTATGTCAGGCCTCAACCGACGGGGCGGAGTCACGGGAACGCTTGCGTACACTTCCGCGACTGCGCATTAAAAAACATACAATATATAAAAAAAAATGTCTACAATATTTTGGTATTGTAATCAGAGTCACGAGTCCGAGCCTTTTTCACTACCTTCCCGATGAACATAGCTCCTATGTTCATCGGGAAGGTTAGTCTTGGTTTTTTTACATGTTTTTGATGGCATTTATTCTTTAAATGTATCGAGAATGGTTTGTTGTGCCATGTAAATAACACGGCATAAAAACAGTGTAATCACTTCACTCAACATGATGCATATAAGTAATCTTCGCATAGAGTTCGGTTTCCAAAAAAATACTATTTACTAATCATATAAACCTTGATAAAATTCTTTTTGGTTGACAGTTATTATCTATCTTTACCCGAACCAAATATTTTAATTAAAATCGATTGAGAAAAGGAAAAGGAAGACAGAATTCGTGAACTACCTTGCGCGCCATCTGTTTTAAACTGTTGGTAATATTTCCGGGCATGCGCATTTATTTCACTAATACAACCTATTCAAATCCATGATCTCTAATCTAATAACAAGGTAGCAAGTAACAAAAAATATTTATGTTAATTTATACATTTATCATGTATAGATTAAGATAATATAGTCATTAATAAACTTGACCAAAATTAAACAGTTCGCGCGGTGCACGTTCAACTGTATTTATATAAAATACATATTTAAGAAACGTTTATATAATAATTTATTAGTCATAAATTTGCACTCATAAAGTTAATTTCAATTTATAAGGTTTAAAGCTACAGAACTATATCTATGGAACAACATAGACAAAATGATTGATTTAATTATCATTGTCTATGATATTTTATCTATTTTCTATAGTCACTTCCTCTTTATTCGCGCTTTTATAAACTTGACTTCCGTTATGAATTACAAATTCCTCCAAGTGAATACGTGGGCCGCAACGCCCGCAACCCGCAAATAAAATTTTATATTGATCTTTTATTCTTCAATTCATAGGCCAATTAAAATATTCGTAGTATTCTGAATCATTAATAACTTAAAAACATTTAGTAAATTTTCAGATGAATGTGAAAAAAAATTACCAGTTTGTGAGCAGTAATGAAGGTCAACTTAATAATATAATTTAGTATTTAAATGTAAGTATATGAAAATAATTGAATTGAACCGCATCTCATTATTTGAAATAATTACGAAAGATAAAGAAACCAGAAAAACAGTATCTGGTAGTAAGTGGTCACTGCAGCCCATGGATATTCTCATCTATTGTTAAACAGTAGGGATATTTGTTTTAAAAATAAAACAGATTAACTCGGGTCTGTCTACTGATGCCCACACCTCTTCGACCAGATCACTCCTTTATAGCGATTTTAGATAAATAGTAATTAAACAATGTAATGTAAGTTCTACGATTTTGTAATAATATATTTTTAATAAAATATTTTTGACTGGGGAATTAATTAATAAATTGAAGAAAATAAACAATAAACAAATAAACATAGTAGGTACATATCTAGGTTAATAACTCATTATAAACGCATTATATGCCTGGACTATCAGATATGAGATTTGTAATCCTCGTATACTTTTAAGGATATTCGTGGAACTTGTATTAGGTTTGTCTGTGATGTGTTATTTTGTGGCATAGTATAATTTCGTAATTCGCACAATTTAAAAAACAATTTAAAGTTTGGTCGGATCTGGATAACGAAATAGCCAAGGGAATCGACCACATTCGTTGTTATAAGGTTTTTTATAACAGTGAGGGGCACAACTATATTTAACCAATACATCCCGAAGGATAGTAAGTACCTATAAATAATATATACGAATAGCCCGCATTTCAATAAAACGATTTGCTCATGTTTACTTTACGACATTACGCAAAATAAGTATACAGATTCGGCCTTTGAGTATATTTGCGTGATTAAATGTATTATTATAAAACTAAATTATACAGCGACAATAGTCTACAGCTATTTCGATAAGACTAAAATTTATTGAATAAAATAAAGGATATACCTATTTAGTAATGATCACTGAGGATAATCAGTAACGTCGAATAATAATTTAACATTACTTTACCAAAACAAGAATAAATTTTGTTTTATTTTGATAATGATTTAATCATTTTCCTAACAAGCTTTCAGCATGCTTAAACATAAATAAATTTTATCACTAAATGAAGCCAATAGTACAACGCCAACTAATAATTGTCTATTCCACAATAGCTCAGAGAAGATTATTATGAAATATAGTGTAATATAACAATAAACTATTAAGTAACTACCTACATAAAATATAATATTTGTACTATCACCGAAATGTATATTAAATTTTAAATAGTAAGTTACGTATAACGTAGGTACGCTACGCTTACCAGCGCGATACGTTGCGCATAAACCGGTCGCCCAACGAAAATTTAAAAATTCGTTATATTTTTTATGGCTTCTTGATTGAGCGAGGGGAGGAATTTGGAGAACGACGGCGTCCGCTAGGGGTTGCTTGGTTTGCCGCCGCTTCGCGCCTGCGCACGTAGTTCGCGCCACTGCTACGTCGCTTGCAAGCCAGATGTTCTGAAAAGCTTCCTGCCTGTCGTCGTTTCAATGCTCTGCGTTTTTATCAATTAAATATAAAATGTGGACTAGGGCTATCTTTTTGTTTTTTGTTATTAGTGAAGAATTTAGTGAGTAATTTAAATATGTGTTCCGTAAATTGTGGCGTTTAGTAGAAAATTATCGGGCGTCTCGATGTCCACGAGTTCACTCGAGACCAACAAAGCGGCGGACATTTTATTTTGAGTACTCGATAATGTAGCGTTTGCGTCGAAAACATTAAATGTCGTTTTATGGTTCTGAATTCGGATATCGTTCGCTTACACCTTTCGTAAGTATTACAATTTATTAACGTGTGTTTTGTGTGTTAATGTGGTATGTTTGCACCGTACTTTGGAAAGCGGTTATGCCTACGAATTACCGCTAGGTCGTCGATATTTTCGGGAAAATGTCGTGATAAAAGTGACGTAAGCTAATCTGGACATTTGCAGGTAACGCCGGGGGCCTTTAGCATTACATAAAGCATGTTATATTTTGTATCGACCCACTCCGCTTCGGAGGCTTCTCACTTGTGATTTCCGCGCGCGCGGCGCCCCTAACCTCTTCACTAATTGAATTGTGATGATTACGTTTTCTCGTAATGAAAAATTCATGACATAGTAATTTCGTATGGTAATGAAATTTTAATATGTACAGCGATGCCGAGGGGGGTGAAGCGAGGGCCGGCGGAGGGTGAAGCTGAGGTGGTGGTACGGGTCGGGGCGTCTCCGTCGCACACCACGCTCCTGGACGACAGCCCCAGCCAGCCCATCAGTTACCACCTGCTCGACCACGGCTATGGCGCCACGCCGCAACATCAGATACGACGCGAGGCGCCCTCCGCACCGCCCAAGACATCTGAAGTAAGTATATTTTGTAAAGTTGTTGATGATATCATTTGGGAGTTTATATCGAATGCCAATTATTTATATCCCAATCATACTCTATGTAGGGAATGGTAGTTTTGTCTATTATCAGGACATAACTACAGTTACTATAAATGACTCTGCAAATCAGCTGTTTTTAGGTAGAGTCAAACTTTTATGCTTCCTGGTGGCCTTGTTGAGATAATCCATATAATTATTAATCTACCTATGTTATCTAACAAATTAATATGAAATTGTTGTAAATTAAGCCAAAATGAATAACAAACTCATATGCAAAGGTTCATTGAACTTAAAGTCTACATATTTGGATGTTAACTGTAATGGACAGGGATTTTGGGTTAGATTTTATTACAGATTCATGACAACTTTCCAAGATTTCATGTCGATTGATATTCATCTACCATCCCATTAAGTCCTATATTATATTTAACATAGACAATATGTATGTGTTAAAATAATAAGAGGTTATGGACTTAGGTTAAAAGCAAATCCTTTTATTGGTATTAGTCGACACTTAAGATTCTAATCTGAAAAGAAAACATGTCGAGAATTACCTTTTGGTTTTAAATATACATTAAGGTAAATTGTTTGGATTCTTCATTTTTAATGATAAAAGTACACATCTTAACTTTGGTTTTTTGATCATTGCTTTACGGCTAATAAATAGTCTAATAATTTATATGCAACTAAGCTTCTTAATTCTAACTAAATTTAATACATTATTATTTAAAAAAATTATCTTGGACTACTAGCCTTGTTGATAAGTAAAATAACCCTATTTTCTTATCATTGAGAAGACTTTTTATATTTATATACATTCATCACTAATACTGCATAGATAGTCATAATCTCCACGTCTACATAAATTATTTTCAGCATTCATCGAGTTCTATTCCTGTAAAACATAGTTTTCCTGTGAGACTTGTACATTTTTGTATTAATTAAGTGACGTATAAACAATATTCCTTGTTGTATAGTATGTTCTGTACAATTTTTTGTTGGTCTATATATATCATTGACTGTTTTCTATTTTTGTAATAAGAATAAGAAAATGATAATAGTCATAATGTGTAGGAGCTAACTCAAGGAGGAAGCAATCAAGGAGGGATATCTATCATCTGTAGGCATCATAAGGATCACTTACATTTTTGATTGATTTGCTGATTTTTTCAGTGTTCTAAGAACTCATTGCTAGAAATCAAGAAGTTATTTAAATTATGTACATATTTTAATTCAGCACTGTATTTGGTAGTAACAGTAAACCTTTCATTTCTTACTTTTCTTAAAATAAATTAATTTTTAAGATCTATCCATCTCCTTGGCTTCTTCACTTCACTTTATTGTAATTTGTTACTTGATGATTTTCTGACAATGCTCACCAATGCTCCATATTGGTCATAACAAGTTTATCCAAACAATAATCAATCTTAAACGTAATTATTATAACGAGTTTCGAGTTAATCAATAACACGCCATCGATTTTACATTGTATTTTCGCCCGTTATCATATAATATTTGAGGCTAACAATAATTATATCTACAATATATTTATTTTCATTATGTTTCGAATTCATTTATTTTCGCTACTATGCAGTGGGGCGATGTGGGTTTGTTTTAAGAACAATTCGTGGGGCATGGCAACGGCGTCGCTACTACAATGGGTAGATTATAGCCCTCTGTAGCGTGGACGCGGAGAAAAGCGTTGCTTAAGCGAGATCGATCGGCGTGTGTGATGCCGCTCGGCTTTGGGTGAATTTGTTTTCCGTTACGCGCAAACCCGTAACTTAAATTCGACGCCGCCCCAGTTTGGATCGCGAAAGTTTCGCTCGCTCGCTCGCTCGGTAGTAGGGCTCCCTACTGATTTTCGAACGGTTTAGCTTGCGACGGGATAGGGCCATCGTCACAAATGTTTTATTGTTCCGTTAAATGAATTCCAAGAGTTTGGTTATCACTCGTATCGTTCCGGTTGACCTATTGCAATTGGGAATAACATTTCGTTGTGTAATTAAAATTATATACGTGCTCGTGATGGTGAAACGTGTCTCGTTATGTCCGCCATATTTTGACTCGAGAATTATTTCACAGTGAGTATAAACATAGGTACCGAAATCTCATAAATAAAGGGCGCCCGCCATTTTAGATGCCCCCAACTTTCGGCTGTTTGTAGATCCGTAAGAGATGCCCACTAACATTTGACTTAAATTACATTTCCAATTTGTTCTCGCAGCATTCTGTTGAAACAAATTTATTTTTTAGATTATTTTCTCAGCGACGACGTCATATTGTTGTTCATTGCTAGTCCAGTTATTAATTAATGAATAGCTTCCTGTGTTGTAGAGGCTGCTTCTTATCAGTGCAGTATGTAAAGTGATGATTGAAGGAATTTAAGCTCGACCATGATATTCACAAGGACGCGCAGAGGCCCGCGACTTGTATTGATCGTAAACGATCCAAGTTCCCAAAGCTAGGCAAAGTCGGGCGCGGTCGGGAGTTGGATGGGAGTTTCATGCGCAATTTCCTGCTTTACAGGAAACGTTGTATAGTCAGTACTGGCTGTTATGGATGGGACACGTCCTCGTTAAATTGTTGTGAGCCTTACGAGAAGCTTGAGTGTTCGACAAATCGATAATTAGATGATTCTCCCCTGTTGCGGACAGAGATACACGCCTTGCAATGGAATATAAAATGTAAAGTATATTATTATAGAAAAAATTAAACTGCCAAATGAACGTGTCGTGAATAATGCCGGAGGAGTATCATTTGTGGCTTCTTGACGTGAGACAATAGGTGGCAACGTGCCGAAATTCGGCAGCTCAGGATGAGTGTGTTGCATTGAGAACTTTAATTTTGCACGAAACAGCTGGAGGCCTAACCTTAAACTTGTCTTTTTGTATGGCCGCGTCTAAAATAGCCGGCAACAAGTGTTGTAATGTACATAGCCACACATGTTAGCAGTTTGTCGTGTTGCGAGTGGCGATCACCCGCGCGGCGTGTTGGGACGCCATGTGTGATGTGGCCGACCGAAACACCATGGGGGTCACGTGGCCAGGTACCTACCGACGTCCTGCGCGCGGCTACATTGCGCAATTCAGCTGTCATTGCCCTTATCGTATCGTTTTAACGGCGCACCGATTACCCCCTCGACGTGCTAGATGCTTAGCCCTTTTGGTAAAATACCGGGTGTAACCGCTGATCTGAACGATGAAAAAAACGGTTTTGTTCTCAACCGGTTTGTGCATTACCGGCGATTTGCATTCATCAATTTTATTATTACAGAGAGAGTGAGAGGAAGGGCTACATTGATTATGATAATGGCGCAAGCGAATTTCTATTATCGCAGGGGTGTCGAATTATGTTTTATCTAAGATGTCGAGATTGCGGCACATCTGCTCTGATTTACTCGATCCCACCGCTCTCCGCCGCGCACAATACCGACCGGGATTCATGGTTCGGGTATATTGACAATAGCTCTGTCAGTTCCCTGTTAATAATAATAAAAAAAGTTTTAGATAAGAAATTGGCATTCTTTTGCTAGAGGTCCCTTCCGAGAGCCAGGCGCCTTTTGTGTTGATTCTAATTTATGTCGTGTATTGTGTTGTTGGTACCCTCCCCACACACTTCCTTGAAGGGGCTTTGGCCCCGCGCTGTTTCAACGCGAATTAGTTGCATCGGTTCATTGAGAAATGTCTCGTGCATCTTCGTCTGTCTGTGCGGCATTTGCGTCTAGTGCGGTGCAAAATAAATACGCGTTTCGAAACTGTTCTTAAAAGAAATTCTGTGTCAGTGAGCCAGCCGTGGAGTTGAACGAGACGACAATCGATATACGATATTAATAGCTGATTATTTCCATAATCTAAGCGAGTGGAAATGGTAGTCACGTGTCGATGCAGATGATGTGATGTGCAGTGACTGTTGAAATAGTTCTCAACAAGTGATCCTCAATTGAGTTTAGCCACATTAACAATGACTTACATCGTTTTGAGAGTGAGTCGTGAGTTTAGTCACGGATCTCTACAGCGAATAGAGCATTTTTTTGCCACTTAGTTTAGCAAGTTTAACGCGATCAAAACCCGGTGTTGGTATTGTAAGTTACAGTATAATTGCCTCATTAGGTAGCGAAGACATTTAGCATATTCGTTACATTTTTTGTGTTCTTTGTCAACCAAAATAATTTATCGACAAGTGCTAAAGTGACTACGTAGTAAATTGTGTTGAAATGCTGGTTAATCTTATTTTTTATTTTGATTACTAACACGGTAACTAGGAAGCGTAATTCTAGCGTAATTTAATTATCATATCGTATATAAAGCTTATAAACTTAGAACTTAGAGAGTAAAAATTAGTAAGTGCCTTCTTCGTTCTGCCATTTTTCTTCTATTTATCAATATTATTATCCGAGTTGCTTTTGAATGAATTCAAAATGTGTGGTATACCTTTCTCATCTATTGGACAGTGGTAATTTAATATCATGATGCAATCCGCATGGTAATTTCTTTAAAAAAATACAGCACGTATATTTCAAGCCAACCACGCATCACAATGCTTATTATTTAAGCTGTAACTAAGCTGCAGATGACATTTTCCTGGTGTAATACTCGCGAAGCGAGTAATCTTACGATAGCGTTGTTGCTCTGACTACTAACAATAAGTTATTTTGAGTGTAAAGATCTTTAAATCGAAGGATTTAAAGATCTTTATTTCTCATCAACAAGTAACTTAACTAAGCCTTAACTAGAACACACGCGCGAATACTATTATTTAAAGGAAAGTCTCATAGCCCCGTGGACCATTTGAGGTTTGTTATGGATACAGATATCTTCTCCCAATGGTCTTCTCAAAGAGTCATCATGTGACAACGTTGTTCCGCTGGTTTTGGATCTCTATTTTTTTTAAATCCCAGTATTTAGCAAATATTAAATAGTATTAGCAGGTAGCAAAGAAGCATGCAGTCCACCTGATGGTAAGTGCTCACTGCCGCCTATAGATATCTATAATCAACGAAGTTCTTTCTTAGGTCGACCACTAATGCGTTGCTACTCCTGAGGACTAAGTTGGAACGCCTCGGTTAAGTTTGTCTCCCTGACCACACCCTTCAAGCCAGAATACAGCAGCAAGGACACTGCTGTCATAAGGTAGATATAGGTGTGGCGGTGGTGTCTCCGGAGTCGAACCGTAAAAAGTTCTTTTTTTGAAAGTGTAATGCTAAAATGTGATCACAGGGGCGCGAGCACTGGTTAAGGGTGAGTTTTGCCGCGTACGCTAATGCGCATGCTCCCAACAGGCGGTGAAACGGAGACTGAACCTGAGTGAGAGCAGCTCAGGCAGTCAGGGGCACGTGGTGCCTATGAAGGCGGACTTTAAGACGCCCAAACAGAAACGCGTGAAGGTCCTCACGCCATACAGTCGGCCGTCCAGTTCTATGAAAAAGTACACCGAACGCTCCAGGTACAATACTTTTCATCAAGGTAATAACAATACCTTTTTGTTAAGCGTGTTGTTTCCCGTTTGATGTACACGCCGGGACACAATTAGAGGAATAAAGGATAAAGAAGGAGAAGGTACAACTTTTATGAACGTTTACTTTTTTGATAATTAACGGTTATGATTTCGGTAATCGGGTTTTACATTTAGTTTTAACAGGAAACGAATTATCAATTTTAGTTCAATCATGGGACAGGCTGCATTCCGGAGATATTGACAACAAGCTGTACAAAAATGCATTCAAGGATTCTTTAGTAGTTTTTATCTTTGTGTTCCACTAATTGTGCCAGTGTGTCCAGTTCCTTCCTAATTCGAATTCATTGACATATTTAACTTGACTAAATTAGATAGTCATAAGTTGTTTAAAATAAATAAATTAGTAAAAATTAAGCGACGAAAGCAGTCCCAAGTCGGACGTGAAACGGTTGTTTGAAGATCTAACTTCCTAATTTCGCCGTACATCCCTCGTCCTGTAATTGCGTTAACGGGAAGACGTCGGGGTCCCACGCTCAGTTGAGCTTTTTCATTTCGTTCACTTTGTTCCAGGTTTGACACATCGTTAGGTCTGCTAACCAAAAAGTTTGTCGCTCTACTAAAATCCTCGCCCAACGGCGTGCTAGACTTGAACATAGCGGCGGAACACCTCTCCGTACAAAAACGGCGGATATACGATATCACGAACGTGTTAGAGGGCATAGGAATATTAGAAAAGAGATCGAAAAACAATATCCAATGGAAGTGTGGTGAGTTGGTTTTCGTAATTGAAGTGGAGCGTTCGTGCATTAATCATTCGTTTTTCTCTCGGATATTGCGTGATTAAGAAGGGCAAAGATTAAGTTTTGCTTAAAAAGGGCGAAAACCATGTAATAAGTAATATAGCAATATTCATTTTATTTACTATTTGGTATCTCTTTTTAATTTAAAAATTTACTCACCTAGAGAATGTATGAGCTTAGGTATAATAACGTTCAACATTGTCCTTATATTTTTCCAAAATTTGAATCACTTTACACATTTAGGTGTATCCTTTTGCTACTTTAATACCATAATAAAATTGACAAACAGTGCTGCTGTATTATTTTAAATAATTTTTTTAGGTGTTTCATTTAAATTTTCTAGTTTAGCCACCATTTTTTTTTATTTATTACTAGCATGCCCTCCACCTGATGGTAAATGGTCACTGCCGCCCATGAACAGTTGTAATCAACGCAAGACAAGATCAAAGTCCTTTCTTAGGAGGCACCACCGCCACATCTATTTCTGCTTTATAACAGCAGTGTTCTGGTTTGAAGGGTGTGGTCAAGGAGACACTTAACCAAGACGTTTCAACCTAGTCCTAAGGGGTAGCATCGCGTTTGTGGTCGACCTAAGAAAGAACTTCGATGCTGTCTTGGGTAGATTACAGATGTCCATGGGCGGCAGTAACCACTTAACATCAGGCGGACTGCATGCTCGTTAGCTACCTCTCAGTCACATGCAAACTTCCCAAAAGAATACAAAGCTGATGGAAGCCGGCGTGCACAGGTCCGGGCGCGGGCGGCGGCGCGGGCGAGGAGACGCGCGCGCGGCGGCTGCGGCGCGAGGTGCGCGCGCTGGGCTCGCGGGAAGCGCGCGTGGGGCGGGCGCTCGCCGCCGCCGAGCACGCGCTCTCGCGCCTCTCCGCGGAGCACGGCGCGCGCGCCTACATCACGTACGCCGACCTGCGCTCCATCCGCGACTTCCGCAACCAGACCGTCATCCCGATCAAGGCGCCGCCCGACACCCGTCTCAGTGTTAGTATACATTATACCTTTTTTGTTTTTTTTTTTACGAGCGGAGAACCCTTCAGATCTGATGCCGTGGGAGCGATACAGGGTTGTGTCCGTTTTATTTACGAGAAGAAAAACCTTTCAACAATGCCACTTAAAAAGTTTTATGGGGGTACTTGGGATCTCCAAAGGAATATCAGTATACACTACAACTCTATGTACGTTTTATCCTATTAATTGTATGTTGATCTTATATTTACATGTTGTTTAGTCTCCGTTACTTGCAGTTCTGTGTCTCTATCTATAAAAAGGCCTTAATCAAATTTCACATTATTACTTCAAAGCGGGGTTTGATGTAAATATAATTTCACACTTTGGTCAGATATCTTTAGTCACCTCATAAACTACACCAAGGTTAACTCAATAACAGCCTCAATAAACCATTCTGTATGGAGCTTTAAAAAAGCTGTCTATAGGATAATCTTTATTTATCTGGAACTAAACAAGGTCAGTTTATATATATTTTTGCAAATTTTGTTTGCAGGTGCCTCACCCCGATGAAAAGGGGTATATGATTCACTTGAAGTCAATGTCAGGTGAAATCGAAGTCTACCTCTGTCCAAAAGAAAGGCCACCTTCGCCGACGCCATGTAAGTTGTAATTTCATGTTAAAATAAATTGGCTTGAAGACATCGATCTATAAGATTAGTTCACCTAAATTCTACTACTTAAATAGGTGTGAATTAATCATTATTCTTATGCCAATGATTTCAACAATGTTAGAGAATGCCTGAATGTTTTTGTATTTGTCTGTTATATTAAGGCATCTGCCATTCATTTTACAAACCTTATTTCTTTGGTTTATATGGTACGTTCTTTCCGCAGCGTCAGGATTGCTGCCGTCGGATCCCCTTCTGGAGGACAATAAAGCGTTCCTGGCGCCACTTATAGCGCAATTACAGTCTATGCCTTCTAGTTCTATCAGCGCGGAGTTCACGTGAGTACAGCCTTTGCTCTTGTGCCAATCCGTGTAAAGCTAGTGATTTCTTCTTCTTCTGTCGCCTACAAATTATGATTACAATTACTAAGTATTCGAAAATATAGAAGGTAGCAATTTAAATACAATAATTTAGTCACTAAAAAAATTCAAAGACTCATTGGGGTTGCAATTTCCTTTAACCCAATTTTATACATCTGGTGGCTATATATTTGCTGTAATACCTCCCATATCAGCGAGCATAGTATATACAGCAATCGTCAACACTATCTTTTTTTAAGATTAAGCGCCTAATAAATTTGACACACGTATAGCATGTTATTATGTTAATATGCAAGTTAC
>DWNJ01000695.1:0-14153 GCA_018250275.1 Udranomia eurus
CCAGTAAGAACACTGCTGTTATAAGGCAGAAATATATATGCGGTGATGCCTCCGGAGTCGAACCATTAAAAGTTCTATCGCCTTTAAGAGACAAGAGACCTTCGGATAAGAGCACATATCGCTTGTGGCTACATAAGTACACTGTCGAAGGATACTTAATGGTAGAGTTTTGTGCTTTATTCACGGCCATTTATAGTCATCATCATCATCAGCCAATCGCAAAATGATTCTCATGCGGTACGAAGTGGTACCTGGTAATCTAGTTTAAAGTATATCTCTGCTCTGAAGAGTTTAATAATCACATCATCAATCACTAATACACGTACACAGTGAAGCATGCTTTAAGTCCATGAATTGTAATATATACCACCTGACACATATCTCAGCATATGACAATAGTATAATTTCCGAATACAAACAGACGCAACTATCTCAATAATCCAAGTATTAGTTACAATAAGACAAACGGAGCGATAGCAAATAGAAAACTTCATCGGTTTGAGCATAACTTATGTATGGGCTATAGCGCTGTACGCCTGACTTTGCTTAACTTAATCTGAGTAGGTAATATGGCTACAATAGTTATCTTCCAACACGGCAAAGTTCACAGGTGTAAGAAATGCAGCAATTTTAGTGTTGCGATAGTGGTAATTAAAGCACAGAAAAATTTACACATGTTAATTTAATGTGTTGGTTACAAAGATAACATTTACTCAAATGTATGCTATATTATTAGAGATATTTTTTTAACGAATAGGTTAGGAATTTAACGAACTATATAAGTATGGTAAAACATACATGTGTAAGTAAATGTTATATTAAAATTGGCAGTGAATGTATCCTTCTTCAAAGCAGGCGACGCATTGGCAACCTCTCTAGTGTTACAAAGCGGCAATATACCAAACGGACCGATGTCGGTCTTACGATTAAGAGGTCGTGGGTACGATCCTTACTCCATATTGCATTGTTAACGTGAACCCACTTCTAACACAAGCCGCCGAGCTTAGCTGAAGGGTGGCTAGGTTAACAAAATTACTGTATGTAGTAATGCTAGTAATCATTTGAAAAAAAAGGCCATAGGCTGCGGTGACCACTTAACATTATGTGGCCTGCCTCCCTCTTCGCTGGATTCTTTATAAAAAAATGTTTTTGCTCTACTGCTCTAACTTTACTTTACCCATAAAACTAACGTAATGTGCCTTTTTGTTTGACTTCTAAAATAATGCCCATGACATTTATTAAAGTATCTACATTGAGGTCACGTTGAAAGCTATACGTTTTCTTGCTGACTTGTTTCACATAAATGTTGCACAGGTACCTACAGTGTACAGCGCATATTTCTTGTGATAGTAGGATAGCCACGATTTGGATGATTTTTATTCATCTTATCTGAAATTCGCATCTCATAAAATGCATTAACCCAAGCAATTCTCTTAAATTTGATGTACCTCGTATGTGGTGCAATTCCCGGGAACATGCCATGTCGATTGGACCTCAAGAGTAAAGTCTTTACGATCGTAAGTGATAATGGTTTATTTTTATTTTAAAAAACGCTACGCCCGCATAGTCTCATGCTAGGACTCCCTGTATCGTGGATGTCATGGACAACACACAAAGACAAGAACACAAACACCCGCACCGTAAACAACAATTATCAATATCAATTATGTCTATCATCATAAAAAAATGCCTCTTGGGTATTGAACCCTCCTGGGTTGTCCAGCGGATGGCAAAACAGGACAATCCAACAGCCAAGTCCGATCATACACTCCCTACCCGCTCTCGTATGTAAACCATTTTGTGTTTATGCGCGGGGATGGGAATAACTTTTCTTATTTCCTTTGTTCCAAGAGCAGCGTTCTCACACGTGTTGCGGCTATCCTTTAGATAAATGTATGAGGAAAACACCGTTCGCAAAGATTTTCTAGTAGATTATCCATTGGAAACTCATCTGGGGTCAGCGCAGTAATATGTGCTGGGTTAGCGAAAATAAATGATATCTTGAAAGGACTGAATCCCCGGTCTCGGTGGGAATACGTAAAGTCTTGCAGGAAGATTGGGTGAGTAGGGCGCGTTTATTTATATGAATAATTTGAGGTCTAATTGAAGATTTACTTTATATTCAATGTACGTGCCGATTCAATATTGCTCAATTCACATCGATCGCAGTTATGATTTAATTTTATTTATTATCTTTATTTGCGTGCATGGACATTTCTACAAATATTTTATAGACCCATTAAATGGATGGGGAGACTTTTCTTAGGTATATATGTCAATGCGTTAAATGAGTATTTTCGCATGTACTATATATTTATTATCATTTTTGTTTTATTTTTTATTTGATATTGCGACCACGATATTAATGTTACATTCAGTGTGTTCTCTTGTAAGTGACAATGATGTCTTTTTTGAGAAAAAAAATTCTTTTAAACCTTAATCCTTAGAAGCAGCAATTTACCTGTGATCGCCTTTAAGCATAATTTGTGTGCTATGTATATTAAATAAAAGACGTTTAACTTCAGGTAAAATGCCTCAACTATACAATGTACTAATAGAACACAGAACTAGACACTGCAGAGATTTGAACAAAGCTAGATAGGTCTGTAGTTCTTACTCCTCCGTGGTTTATATTTCGCATAGTGAGTGACGTTACTGGTGCACCTGTGTTAAGTTCTAATGTAGAATATGTTAATCATTATAAATGACTACTAATAAGCGAAATAATATAAGAGATTTCATCAAATAGAGCTTACCCCTTTCGAAATCGTAGTCGGTATTTTTTGTCGATATTGGATTTGTGCTGCCAAGTTTCGACAAAAAATACATCAAATATTTCGATTCATGATTGAGAACAATGTTAAGTAAAGAAGTAGCGCCTGATAAAATTGGCTTACTTATCGTTGCCACTATAATATTCCTAGGCGTCATATTATACCTAGGTAAATTCAACGTACCAAACAGACGTATACCACGGTTCAAATCTCATTTAGAATGAATAACAAATGATGAAACTCGGTATCATATTCAAATTCAAAGAATACATTCGTATCAATTCATCCGTTTGGGAGCTACGATTCTCCAAGCCACGTACAGCTACACATAGATAAATATACTCGGTGAAACTGTAAAGGCCGCTAGGGCCAACAGCAACTACACATTTCTCAAAAAAAAAATACCTACGCACACAGACACATACACACACACAAATAAACTTAGGTGATAATACAACTGATCAGTCAGTCAAGCTTACTAATTACCTTCAATTATAATAAACACAGCCAATTTATTTTAAAATGAAAACGTCGCGGCTTATTTTGATCGTAGGTATACGATGAAATAAAAATACAGTACGATTGAGTACAAATTAAACAACTTAAACAAAGAACGGAGCTAAGACCTAGTAATTTATTATAATGTTCGCTTACTACCTAGGACACGTTAACTGGGACTTACCCTTGCAATCAATCGTTAAATCGCTGGGTTCGACGGCCATAATTCTTATCTTCGTTAATCAGGTTGTGGTAGAGAGCGCCCAACGTAAAAAGGGTCAAGCTAAAAATTTACACCCACGCAATAACAAGCGCAACTGCGGGCAGCAGCTCGTATAAAATATTGAAAAGAGCGAAAAATGGGTCAGCAGTTCATACATTACGCACGCATCTCTAACACCATACACAAAGGGCAGCAAATATCAGAAAGCTCGTCACAATGTCGGTCTCGCGACGAAAACTCCTATATCTGCGCCCACCGAACATAGGGCGGCGTAAAGAATATCATTATGTATATTTTCCGGTAAGAAACGGGAAATGAAATCTGCCGGCACCGCTCCCACGCCGGAAAAGATGTCTTCTATACGCTCGCTCGCCTCTGACGTTCCAAAATTTTCCTTTTTTTGTCATAATAATGTAGGGGGATGTCGAATACGACGCTACTCCTGTTTGGCTGTTTTGCGAAATGCTGCGTTACTTCTCTTTTGTCTAAACTTTTCGTTCGAATTTTGGCAAAATTTCGCGTTGGTCCTTTTTTGCCATGCCTTTGCGTGATAGAATATTGATAGGTAGGTACATAGTGTACTCGTATGTGAGAGATATTTTGTTTTGAAAAAGAGTGCTCAATCCACTTCAAAGACAAAATTGAAACTGAAACCAGATACGTATAAAACCCCGCTCTAACATAAAATTTTACGAGTTATGTGTTGTTTTGCACACATACTACAAAGACAGGAAACTTTCACGGTTTATGTCAAGCTTTATTCAAAGTAATAGAAAAACATGTTAACTCAATTCAAGCGTAGATTTAATTTCAATCAGTTAGTAGGTACAACTGAAAGCACAAAACATTTATGACAAGGTCACACAAAGAAAAAACATTTACCTAATCAGTTATATTATAATAATTTATTATCGAATAAATTTAAGTATACTATAAGTAATAATAAAATTATATTTAAAAAAACATCTGCTTACATAGTTAAATGTAGTCCCTAGCAAACTATACTTTAAGTTTACACCCTAACATTGTTACACTGAGTAAATATTTTACCCTCAAATGTTTACAGATATTACAGCTAGACCCATATATAGGTACTATACACATAACCAACAATACGCAATTTAGGCGGTAATAAATATCAGTGTAACACGCGTCCACTTCCATTGGGCCATTCAGCCCAGCCATTCCGCCCACAGCGGCTCATATAAAGCGTTTGACCCTAAACTTTATTAAGAACGGTTTGAGAACCCTAACAATATTAAGGCGGTTCTAGAAAATGAACGGCTATAACACTTAGCGTTACGTTCCTTACCGACAACAGCTGGACTGCGATTGCGTAAGGACTGGTTACACACAGAACTAGTAAGCTAATCGAAGCGATAGATGTATCACATGTTTTGATAGTAGTAGAACATTTCGTGGTCGAGACAGAACCGTCAATTTTTTTTTTGCCTTATAACAACAGTGTTTTTGCGTGAGGTAAGGGAGACGCATTTAACTGAAGCGTTCCAACTTAGTCCTCGTAGGGGGCATCTGTGGTCGATTTAAGAAGTGTCCAGTTACCACCAGCTGGAATGCATGCTCGTTTGCTACCTCAATGTCATAAAAAACATAAATTCGGGTATGGATCCAACCCTATGGAGTACATAAGTCCCCATAGCTGAGGATGACTAAAATAGTTTGGGAACAAATAAATGACATAACTTCTTCTTCCGTTTACTCCAACTCCGGTAAACCCCGTCTTACCACAGCTGCAAAGTCTGAAAGTCTTCAGCTACAGCTGGGGAAGTCCAATACAGTTTATGAGACATCCCAAGAACTCCGACAAGGTTAATATTCTGACTAGAAAACTGTAAACGAGAACACACTCTTATCGATCAGCAGAGTAAACAAGCTCAGATTCTCTACCTAAATTAAACATACGTATATTCGTACACAACTAAACGGCAAAGTCAACGGCAAAATACGTCAATGTGTCAATGAAGGACGATAGGCGAACAAATTGGCATCGCGACCAGAACTTTTCAATGAGAAACGATAACTAAACATCTCGTTGCACAGACGATAATTTGTCAACGAAGATAGAGTTGTGCCTTCTACCACGGGCTTGCCTATTCGATATTAAGTAAACAAAATGTTTAATGTCATTGTTTTTTTTTATTTAAAATTTATCAGTCTTATTATTAGCGTTAAATTGTTTAAAAAAGGTAAACATCAACCTTTCTTTCCGATGAAATCTACACTCTTATTCCTCATTAACATCGAACATCAAAGCGACGTTTGCTATAAATGCAAACGAACAAATTACCTATAGTTGACTGAGATTTCCTCTCCCCACTGGCATAAACACGCCGGTTATTTATCGCTAAGTGTCAAGCTGACTTTGACATCAATATAGATAGTGCATTTGGGACGCATACACAGCAACTGGGGTTATCTGAGCGGTTATGATGAACAGCAAAGTGGCACTTAACACGTACAAGTCTATTTTCTTCGTTATTGATAATGTGGCAACATTGAGGCAGGCGAGAAAGTGCTCAAACTTAGTTTAAGGGTGTTCACGCCTAGTAACGGCGTCTTTTGCCTTTATATTGTAGTCGTTTTTAATGGATAAAAGATTGTATTCTTTGTGAATCAGTGCATAAATAACGATAATATTAATTTGGAGATATTTGCAATCGCTAAAATCATACATTTTAATTAACTCAACTGAATATCAGAAAAAAAACTTTTTCGAATCCAGAATTGAATTCGGTTAATAATTATAGTTATATCTATCCATATGTATAATATATCCTGACTGACTAGGAGCTACTATGCTACCATTCCACGAAAATAAACCCACCACCTGTTAATCTGCCAACTATACACACTTGGCGTATACATGCATTTCTCAAGTATTTCTAGAGCATTTAACGTGTTTAATTTCAAAACAAAACATGTTTTGAAAACAATCATTAGGTACATATTTCCCGGCGAACATTGTAAATTTCGTTAAGGTGTTGCAACAGTGCCGAACTCAATTTATTTCCAATTTATGTTTTGAATGGTCTAGGGACGCCTCTTAAAACTTGGTCTTCACCGTTCTTCCTTCACATTTCAGTGACCAACTGTATCGGAGTAGGATCTAACACGAGGCTCAGGAATTTATGCAGATATTTTCGTGAAGATCTATAGATTCCTTGAAAGACCTTTTATCAACTATCGATAGCTGGAACCCGATTCAAAATATAATATATTACAACTATTTCAATTTTCATTTTCGTCTGTTAGAGACATAGAAGTAGGAGTAGCAATAGATATGAATTATTAAATTATTTGTTTCGAGGAGTGTAACCTGTACTGTATCTGTACTGTATCAATATAGTATAGTAACTGATCACTGTCTGTACATGGAGGAGATCTAAAAGAAAGCCATTTTAGGGGTATTTATTTAAAGAATAGGACCCAAAAAAAATATATCTAGTATTTTTGTCTGTTTGTTTGTGCGTTTTGCGTACACGCTAATAACAGAAACGGCTGATACGATTTGAATACAGTTTTCACTGATGTATTGTTGTGAGTATCACTTAACATTTAGTGTTTGTTTCATAAAAAATTGGTTTATAAATAAAAATGTTGTGGGACGGGGAGGCGGTTGGCTAGTATTGAATAAAAATATTTGATTTTACTTACTTATTCTACTTCTTCAAAGAGCACAAATTATGACAGTACACGTAGAAGCGTATGCAGTCATTTATTATCGCTTGCACATTTATATTTTTTATATAATATAATTATATTTCCAAGGTACAAAAAGGATCTGTAGAATGCTCAGAAAATTTGTCGCGCGCGGACATATCTGATGCGTTCGACGAAGAACGGAAATGCGTATGAGTGATTTGCTACAAGCTTGGATCGGTTCATCATCTATTTAAGGACCAGCTTTAGCTAACTATTCGCTTGTGGCTTCACCTGTATCTACAGGATTAGTTAATCTATACTTTTTAAACAACGTACTCACCATCTGATTGCTTGCGTAACGTTAATAGAGGCTTATAACGCCAATATAATTTATTAGTAGAACCATTTTATCGAATAAAGTTAAATCTTAAGGTGGATTAGACCAAAGTTTGTATGAGGGTCATCATATGTGATTTAAAAATTAGGTATATCCATTATTATTCTTAGGATTGTGTTGATAATTTAATTGACATTTTTTTAGGGTATTTTACATTCCACTATAGGTGGTCTGAAACAGACAGGTAGTTTCAACTCCTTAGGATTGTACAAAAAATGTGTAAATGTTGTTATTATTATTTTTGAAGTTAATTGAACAATTTTAAACCTGACATTTACATCTAATATTTGTATGTTTATTAAACAAACTACACTAAACTTTTCAATTAGGGGATTCCCAAAATCTCCCAACAAAATACAGCCTGTTTTTCTACTTGATGGATATTATATTTGTTCAAGTTCGTTAAAATCTCGTCTGGCCAGAAAATACATTAAACCTTAAAGTATTTCTAAAATTATTAATACGATGTAAGATTTGTATTTTCAAGGCAATATTGCTTCCACATTTTTATTTAATTAGAGTACATATAACCAAATCCAGCTCTTGCAACTACCCAAATAGAACAGAATATACAGATGAATTTCGATCAAGTCATACCTAATGTCGATTCAGTTGTTTCTCAGTATTACTATGTATTCAGTTAAAGCAGCCTATGTACATATGTATGTAGTTTATAAATAATATAAATATATGTAAGGCCTTAAAACCCTCCCATAGACTGATGTTGTGTTTTCGCCATTATATGTGAACGATATATGTGATCATATCTTGGGTTGGTTACAGATGTCCATGGGCGGCAGTGACCACTTAACATGCGGACAAACACAACACAACAGGCGGACTGCATGCTCGTTTGCTACCGCCCCGTTATAAACAAATAAATAATTAAAAAAACGTGAATCATTAACTCATTCAAAAAGCCGATGTTACATGCCGCAACATGCCTGCCTCGCCACACCCATACCAGGCAGCCAGATTAGACGGACCAAACGACCAACGCTATCACATAATAAGGTTGTCTAATATCACTATCTTCCATCCTGGTTGTTTGGTGCCAACTTAGCAAACTTCTAATTTGGAATCATGCCAATGATGACATTATCATAACGGTATACGTACGTGCTTCAGTAATTACCAGAAACTACCTTTTGGTGTCGCAATTACCAGAATGGGTTGAAATTTTGTAAAGCCAACTCACGTGTGCTATGGAGAAGTGTGTACAACGATGAGTATTCCTTACATCTTGAAAAAATGATTAAAGATTGTTAACGTCTTTCATCCTTATAACAGCAGAAGAACTTATATATTACATATTCTTAGTTGAATGTAAGTTCGTGAGATATCCTCGTCAGAATTAGTACCTACTTTTTTATCTGGGAGGCAAACGAGCATGCAATCCACCTCATGGTAAGTAGTCACTGCCGGTAATGGACATCTGTAATCAACCCAAGACAGGATCGAAGTTCTTTCTTAGCTCGACCACAAATGCGTTGCTACCCCTGAGGACTAAGTTGAAACGCCTCGATTAAGTATGTAAGAGTAATACATTGGCAGTAAGGTTATTCATTCAAACAAAATATTAAAATATCCACCTCTCCGTAAGGATCCTCTTGAATTAATATTCTCATAGCGCTAATTTGCATTAAAACGCCGTGCTGGTTAGTTGGAGTTATGTCGTTTACGAAAATAATATGCTAGAAATCACAATTAATCCATAATCTATCAATTGCACTGTAAAATAAGTATAGCTGCGTGTGTAGAATAAGATGTAATTAAAAATTAAACGCACTTACTTTATATAGGCCTAACGGGGTTTTTACAAATTGTCAATATGCAAAGTTTTTTATAGGTTTCACCAGATCCGACGCCACCTTTCCTGGGAAGATCCCGCAGGAAAATCAGAAGACCTTGTTTTTTCTCTGTTACATTTTTATGCCACTTCGTTATAGTTGTTGTTTGTAAGCCTAACAATCCTTCAATAGGCAATAGGCATTAGATATATCATGTTCTGCAACACAATATCATCAGCTTGGTTACAGACGTCCGATATTAAAAAACGGAGTTCTCTGGAAACGCCATTCTGGCAAATGTCCTACCCTCTTATGTCAGGCAAGCCAAGTCCTAATTTGGAGCGATGCCAATGTGACACTGTTCAGAGCCCACCCAAGCGAAGCACAATAAGGGGGAAACCATTCCGACTATCAGGCACTCATAAACGATATTAAAATTGTGATACACCTACCAAAACGTTTTGTACCTATTAGAAACGAGGTGTATATTTTTAATAAAAAAAATACTATCATGTGAATTAGTAATTTCGTTGAGTAAGCCCAAAGGCTTGTGTTAGGCGTGTCACGTCAGTTCCATGGATGATGATCGTTAAGTGATTTCTCGATCGTTAAGTCTGTCATATTATCACGCTATTGTCACTTCAAGTAAGTGAGAATTCACACATTCAGAATATCTAGAATTTTAAGCGACCAATTTTTCGACAAACATCAGCAATATTTTTATCAATTGATCGTCAAGGCGATAAAGAAATAAAATAATAACCTATGATGATATTAATTAGGGTTTTGTCTTTTATATGCCTTGTCGAATATGGTATAATTGAAATAAGTGAAGTAAAGAGATCTGCCTCGAAAGCGGTTGGTTTAATACGGGGAACCAAACTTAACCACTGAGTTCTCGCACTTACTCATCGCACTGGTTCTATAAGGAAGCCATTTTGAGTATCTAGCCTAGTAATAAAACGTGTGTTTGTTTGCCAGTATAAGAATGCTCCAAATACGGGCATTGACAGACACAATTGGAGCAATGCCAAGGCGACATATTTATATAAGGGGTCATCTATTAATTACGTCACACGTTAAGGGGGAGGGAGGGGATCTAAATATCGTGACGTCACATTCCAAAATAAATTGTAGTTGGAAAAATCTAAAGAAGGTTTAATAACAACACGAATAATTTGTTATACATGTTTCCTTTGACAATATGTGACGTCACACTTGGGAGGGAGGGTCTCAAAAACGTCACAAGGACTGAAATTGAAACAACATGAAATCCGTATGACGAAACTTATGGATGGTCCCTAAGAATGAGGCCCAGCGTTGGATTCTAAACTTTAACTTAGATAATCAAGTATAGTGTTTACATTACATTACATTACATAATCAAAAACATTAATTGATACCACGCCTTTTACTTATACATATTTCTTAAATTTATTATAATATATTTGACTACAATAAAATACAAAAAATGGGAACATTTTCATTTTTATTTTTGAAATGCTTGTAATAGTGTTCAAACTCTTACGCGACCCCTAATAACAGATATTTGTAAAAACAGTTTAATTTTTTTTTTCTTGGCAGGTGCTGAAACTCTTAGTACGAACTCGTAGGCACAGATACTGTACTGTCTACTCCTATCTACTTCTAAAAATATGTATTTTATTTCTCGCGTCTAAATGTAACGCTAACCCCATTTGGTCGGCACCCCGGCCGACACTTCTTTATCAAAGTTGATAAAACAATTTAAGACACGTGAGTTGGCAATTGTCCTAGCTCTTTATATGCTAGACCAGCCTAGTCCTAATTTGGAGCGTTGCCAAGGCGACACCGGGATGGCGTAGCGAGTAACACGTTTTGGGGCAAGAGTTACTTCGGGCACTTTGGGGGTGAACACCATAAATAAGGATAGTAGACATGTATCGTATGTAGATTTATATGAGCCTTAAATCGTGTGCGTATGTCTACAACTTTAAATTCCGTTTGGAAAATTGTTTTATTGACTCCATGTAGAAATACAAAGTCTATATCATTCTGTTGGCTAATGAGAAGTAACAGATATTATGCATCACATCCTTACCTGTGCCTGGATGAAAATGTAGATTTATATCAATGTCTTTGTCTTTTACTAGGTACAACCTTCGCATCCGTATATATGAGGTTGAGAAAAGTTGTAAGTTTCATTCTTGAATTTGTCTCCAACATTTCTACATCACGGTTTGAAGTTGACAAACCTGTGAAATTTTATAGAATACTAGACCCGGCGCACTTCGTACCGTCTAAAAATCATTTCCCCGTCCCTGTCCCTGCCCCTCCACCTGTCCCAGTCCCTCACTTTCCTGTCCAATGGAAATATATGACGTACTTCTAAAAATTATGCGAGTTATGAAAACTATATAGTATTTAGGTCATTGATGCAAAAAAAAGTTCTGTTAATCTTATCGCTACCTAACTAACTTTTGAGGATTACTTTCTAGATCAATCTGAAGATTTCCTGAAAAAACCATCGAAATCTGTCCAGCCGTTTCGGAGTCTATAGAGAACATACATACAAACATCGCCTTTTATTATATAGATTCCCCACCATACTAAAATGTGTAAACATAGCTCAACATAGTTATTACGAGTACATGTCATTGTGAAAATGAGCTACTGTAAAATTGTATGATCTTCTTTTTAGATATAACCTTCTCAAAGTAATTGCTCCCAAGAATAAAAATGTTACGAGTCCATTTAATTTTGATGTTTCATTGCCTGCACTGCACATTTAGTCCTTCCATAAAAAAATAAAGTAAATTACTATATACGTCCTATTTTTTTGTTTTTAATTTTATTCATTTATTATTCACGAACCCGAAATATGTAGTCGGATAAACAAAGTCAAATGTTTAATCTCCGAAGCAATAAAGGTTCTACTCTCTAATAAAGAATCCTAAAAATAATTTTCGTTTAGAGATATCTTTCATGTACAGACAACAATCGCTTACAGATTTATTATACAGATTATATGTATAGATATAGATTAGTTGTTATTTAGTACGCCTTTATTTATTCAGACCTAAATCTATATACAACATGAGTTTTAAGCACCACGAAACAAATTACCAGGGACTCATATATTATTCATGTTTGTAATTTCTAAGAAGCATTCAGTTGCGGAGCTTATTATCACAGCCCCGACGTCATTTCCAGTGGCGAATAATAAAGTACTGAGAGATTTGAGAGCTCTCTCAATTTCGAAACGGACTTTAATATTCATAAGGCAAATAAATCCGCAATGAGCCGGTCGGAACGCCACCTACAAGAATCAGGGCCTCCAGCAATTTGTTTACGTACTTTTAAACTGGAAAAACGAAGCTATTTTCCAGCCTCTGAAGTAATGATCGAGATGTTTTGTACAAACAAAATAACTTGGTCGGTACCAGCCATCTGATGTTAAGTAGTCCTTCTGTATTATCCAACTTTTACGTAAGGTTACTAGTAGTGGAAACTAGATAATAGTCATTGGTTCCCGCTACTAACAATAACGTGTGTGTATGGTAGAGGCAAGATGAATCATGTAGGTTTAGCTTTTAGGAATGTTATACTTATTTTTAGAATGTTATAGAAAATTAGACGCTTTTTCGGCCATAAAAAACAGACATTTAAGTCATCATTTATAAGTATTTTTATCATTTATTATATTTCTCTCGGGGAATAAGTTGGAACGTCCTGAGGTTTCAGTATCGTTTTGAAGTGAATCTCTAAGTTTTTTCCTTTTTTTCCAAGGAACCCACAATTACGTTCAAAGTCATAAATACTGTGTTAACAAGCGTAAGAAATTTTCGTTTAGTAAGTAGCATTTAAGAAGAGTTAAGAAGTTAGTCAAGAAACTTTCCTTCGACCTTTCTCCATGGGAATATAAAGGAAATCGTACATTAAATTTTACAATTTGACTTAAAGTTGAAACATAACGGAAGTTGCCTCAAATAATATTTAAATATTTGAATAATCGCAAGGCTTTCAAAAACATCGGAAGATCTTTTTCGTTTAAGGATCTCTTTAGAACCCCCGGGTATGGAGAGAAATTTGTGCATAGAAATGGAACATATCATGCGCTCCATATCAACACCTACCACGAAACTAAGTAATATCAAATTAAGATTAAGGTAAGACCAAGTTATAACCTTGTGCCCTTTGTATTAGATCAGTGCCAGACGAAATGTGTCCAAATGGCTGACGTCTGGAACTCGATATCGTAACTTATCAATTACATTGTTTAGACATGTTGTAGATATTTATCTTGAAGAGTATGTTTTAGTACTTTGTTATTAAAACGTTTTATATTATATATTTTTTTATATTATATATTTTTTCGTTTTATATTTTTTATGTTTTATAAAAGTGAGGCAGCAAACGAGCGTAGTCCACATGATGGTAAGTGGTCACCGCTGCACATGGATATCTGTAATCAACCCAAGACTCGACTACAAATGCGTTGCTACTGAATACTAAGTTGGTCGCCTCGGTTGAGTTTGTCACACCAAAACCAGAACACGGCAACAAGAACACTGCAAAAATTATTGGCAGTGTCTTCGGAGTCGAATGTTCTACCACCTTTTTGTACAACGGCTAACACAAATTGAATGGTAAAAAAAATCAAAAGTAAGCACCAATTCTTACGTCATTTGTTGCTTCTTTTGGTATTCAAATGCAGAAGTATTCAGTCTTCCAGTAACAAAAACACTGACGTTTCATTTCAAATCTTAGAACCTACGTTATGCGCATGCGTTATATGGTGGTACAAATGTGACCCCGTCTGTTCTACC
>DWNJ01000696.1:0-14151 GCA_018250275.1 Udranomia eurus
GGTGTACTAGAAATTAAGAGTCTACCTTTCTAGTACCACAAAATTGTGGTATATCACATATTTCATTGCAATAAATCTATCTAGAGTTTAAAGTGCTCCTATCGCTCATTGATAGTCCAGTAATTGTAGAATAAATGTATTTCAGAACATTTTTCTTGGTAAAATTGAATGCGGAGTAATAAATGGATCCCTTGCATTTCAATAAGGCTCAAGGGGCACCCGCTTTGATTGATTTAGTCCCGTGGAAATAGCTTTCAACCTGCTTAACATTCAGGAAGGACCTTACTTTTACCGTTTACTTATCCGCATCAACGTTTTCTGTAACGATTTTTTTCTCTATATTAGAATTCACCGAATCTTAACAGTATTTTAAAACTTACGCATATTGTTTAAAGTCTGCAATGATTAATGTTTCCAAGGCGGCAGATCATTTAGCTGCATAGTAGTTACCTAACTAAATTCTTAAATAAAATATATTTGGTCTCAAAATATTAAGATCTTATTATTGGAACTGATACTTACAGTGTTAGAATAAGAATAGTGCCAGTACCTATCTTAAAAGAAACAGTGTGTTTACTGTGAAACCTAAATTCTAATAACTGTCGGAAAATAATTTTAATATTTCAGAAACTAGGTCTCGAGAGTTACTTATCCTTGAAACTTATTAAATTTTTATAATGGCATCGCCGCAGGTAGCTTAGAAATAGAATTATGTTTCACATTAATATATATCCTTATTACATCTTGTTATTTCATTTTATTTTATAGTGTCAACTTTAAAACAAATGTAGATCCTTTCCAAGCAATGCATTTACAATAAACACGCCCGGGAAGGAAAATTCCCATTTTTAGTTTGCTAATTACAACAGATGTAGTAGTGTAAATGGCATAATACATCGGTAATGAGGAGAGTCGGTTTCCCCGCGAGACTAATATTGCCGTAAAATGAACTCGCAGTTTTAATTAGTAACGGGACTTTACTGGTGCCGCTGTATTTTAGGAGTCTTTAACAAGTTGCAGTTTATTGCCACATATTTAGCAATATAAGTTTACTTAAGCTTATATTGCTAATATTATGCTATAGAAGCAATATTTCTTAAGTCCTTAAATATCGAATATCGAATATATAACTATTAGAGAATACAACAACATACAATTATCACATAGACATTACAACTGGAGGTATTAGGTAGTAGATATCGACAGATAGTAGTCGTTAAACGGCGTTGGAATCCATTTGGGGGTTTAAAGACGCCCGACTGGTTAGCCACTAACCAGTTCTTCCGCCGACACGCATTGGAGCAGCGTAGTATGCTCCAGGCCTTCCCCAGTTGTGGGTTGAGGCCTGTGCCCAGCAGTGGGACATAAAAGGGTTCCAACAACATACATATACAGCCAAAACACGCAAAGTATAAACGCAAAGTATAAACGCAGCATACGATACAGACTTTTCTACACTATTTAATCCAGCAACGGAGTTACTTAAATAAATCACGAAGTAGCCAGCAAAGTTCAAGTGTTCGATCTGAGTATGGGAGAGTCGCGCCGGTTTCCTTTCCGAGTGCATCGTAAACTATGGATAGACAATTTATGGAGCCAATGCTGTGTAACCTATTCCGGGCTAGGCAGATTTACGATGGCAGTCCCTCACGAATACGATTACATCCTGCGGACCCGCCGGCCACAACAAACGAGTGAGCGGAGTGCTCACGCTGAAAACTTCGACAAACATTCACGATGGCGTATCAACACCGCCTTTGCCTTGCCCACAATACGGCCTGGCTTTAATCGCGATGTAGTGAATAAATCAACATGCAAGCCAACCAATAAAAAGATCTTGTTTAAACTATAAAATCCTTTCATAGGAGCGCGGTGCTCATATTTTATTGGTGAAAGCCCGTTTCGCACAAACCCATTGACTCATTGACCGCGTAGTTAGCAAGGAACTACTATCCTACAGACTTTTCAAAAAGCTCATATTTTACTTTGATATTTTTTTAATTCGTAAATGGAAAAAATAAAAAATGATAGTATTATTAAAACAAACATCGAGGATATAACGCAATGGAATATTTCACGTTTTACTTTTAAAACTACATATAATATGTAACGATTTTTTGTTCAGGCTTTTAAAAGCCAGTCGCGCGTTGGGACTGGGACAGCGTGGCGTTAAACTCAGACTTTTTCCGAACTTTACAGAGTCCATATGAGTACTTTCTTAAATACCATATATCTAACTAACCGTTCTTATAATATTGATTACTACAGTTATTTGTAGTTTATGTTAATAAACATGAAAAAAAAAAACTAAGCAGGCATTTAATACTAATAAACTCGTACAACTTACTCCAACAATTTCATGTGGTTGATCGTGCATCTAGGTCCGCACAGTGAATTAATTGTGCTCATATAATATGTGTAAGTATAAAGCCATTAATATTCTACGCCCACATCTTACAACTAATTGCCTTTTAATGCAGGGGCCTTATTATGTATGGGAAAGTCCATACGAGACAGCGTAGGATGCTTTAGTATGACATTGTTCCACTTGATGCATGAAATAAGTTTAGAATGTAAGCAGGATTTATTATAACGCATCCCTATAACAGATGACTTGACATGTCAGTTAGTTTATAAAGTAAGCGAAAAATCAGCTATAAACTTGCTGCCTTTATCTATACTAATCATATAAAGAGGAAAGTTAATTGTTTGTTTCTTTGCATTGAATAGGATTAAGTATTAATTAATACCAAACAAATTTGATAATACGCAGTTTCGCAAAACTGAAGCTAAGCTATAAACGGAAGCGAAAGTTAATGTATTAGTTATCACTATTAATAAATTCTCTAGTACAATTCTTAATCAACGAGGACTACGACAAGCGTAAGTACCAGACACTTAAATCTCGCATAATCTTTGAGGTAGGTCATATAAGTAATCACAACTACCTCGCAACATTGTGGTTTACTCTAAATTAGAGAAAGTTTGGTTGCACTATGGACGTCGGACCGAGCGGAGGAAACTAGCAACGGTGCGGTTTCCCGCCCTACATACTCACAGAAAAGCAATTTCCAACCCATTGTTCTTAAATTGCGCTCAACTCCTTCGCCAATTCCTATATGATTATCGCCATCGTGCAGTATTGACATTTCGTCTATATAGCTAACATTGATTTGCTTAAGACGTAAAGTTTGATAGAGTTTATTTACAACTAACTGTCTCCGAATCATTTCTCTGCCCCTATCCCTGTCCTGTAGTCGTTTAGACCGACTTAAAAGACTTACTAAGGTTAGAAATCGAAACACAGCGCCATCTACTTTGTTATTTAAGTTAGATAGGTGTGTTACCCACGGATTAGCTAACAAATTAACACCGCCATCTGTTGGAAATTTATAAAATTAATCAATATTATACAGTTTGTCATATAAAATATAAAAAGGTAATAAAATATATAAGCTTATATTTTAAGCTGGAAAAAGTTACATATCTGTACGAAGTTTCATTAAAATCACTTGAATCATATTTTTTATATATTGAGATGAAACACTCGAACATATGTGTATTTATTTTAAGTTAAGTATAAGTTTCTGCCTCTTGCTTTCAAAAACACTCAGTAAATCGGGACGGGACATAGTATTTTATATTTATACGTTAAACGAAAAATAATTTTTAGAATTTATTCAATAGTTTCCCAGACAAATATAACAAGTAAGCAAAAACTTTATCATCGTAGTTAATAGTTATATGATTTATATGCAAATCTACCTAAGCCATTGAACTGAAAAAACTTTTAATATATTACACGCAAACGAATGAGCACATCGACGCCCGCCGGTTAAATGGCCGATTTGTATTAAAGGTAGGCAACAAAAATGGTAGGTAATATCGTGCCTTCAAATAAAATAGAATCGTGACATGTAAATGTTGTTAGAATTGAACAGTTTGTGTAAATCGTCCGAATCACAGTACAACTAACGTAGATAAAGGTAATAGAATTCGGTCGCCTCAAGGCTGTCGCTGGAGCCTTTGTTCGTCACTGGCGAATGGAAATCAATTTTACAGATCAATTCCGATGAAGCCGTGTCGGCGGGCAGACAGCTACAGCGATGTGCCTATGAATACAAGTGGCCCCATCACAAGCGCTAGAAATATCCCGATATAAACGTGTTCATTCGCTTCAAGCGCCTTAAACCTAAATTAATTTGGTACTGTGATCAGCGGAGCGTGACGCCGTTATCGTTTTGATCTCGGACATGTCCCCGTGCTCGGATACTGTGAGTAATGCGCACTAATCATTAGGAAACCCGGCGTATTATGAACGATATTTATAGAGAATGTTTTGGTAGGTAGGCCGGTACGTGTAGTGAAATACTGAAGGCATTTGGTAAGATAAATAATACTAACCTCCTTGCCTATATCTTTTTAAATAATAATAGCAATTAAAACTTTTCAATAACATGAACATGGTTTATGAAATTAAACAAGCAAATAGATGCAGTTTGCAATCCACCTGATGTTGTTAAATGATGCTACTATTGTCTACTATAAGCAACTTCAGTGAACGCATCGAAAAAGCGTAATTTTACTTGAATACTGTAGGTACGTACCCTGATGAGTATACACACTAGGAAAAAAATGTTTTACGACTCAAATAATTCACGGTCTACGTTCTTTACATCTTTATAGGACTATATTTATCTATAACACCACATATGGACAACCATGTACAGAATTGTCACCGTAGCTACAACCAAGAATGCTATCTTTAGATACGTCACTACCTTTGAAACGCCAACATATACGTAGTCAATGTACACAGTAGAATTTCTATCATTCCACTTGATCCGCAGTTTTGGTAGAATTCACATCGACATTCTTTAACAAAGCCCGCGGAATGTATCCAATCGTATTTCGTTAGAACCGAATTGTGTTTGGCCTTACATGAATACTGCGAACTGATTGAATGCCCCTATACAAAACAGTTGGTCACTAACTCAATAAAGACACCTCTATATTATTTGGTTAACGCAGGAAATACGGGATCGGGTTTGAGTCACCTGTTCAGCATTTGTTTCTCAGTCCATTAAGCTTGGTACTCTTGGTTTATTTTAAACACCGGTTACTTCTTCAACAGAAAAATAAATTGATTCACGGCATTGCTTCGAAGCGACTGCGTCAATCGTCTTCTTGAGTTCTTTCACACAATTTAAATTACAAAAATACATACGGAATTATAAATTTAACCATACCTACTTTCTTTATTGTACTTCGCATTGGCCAGTTTTTATCACCATCTTGGCATTTGGTTTAATTAAACAGTTGAAAACCTAAAGCACGCCTCCTCTATCGTATCAAATATCCCATCATTGCACACGCCAATCGCTCTTATACAAACGTCGGTAAATAGCCTACCAAGAACGGAAGATTGTACGAACGCATTCTGGGATACGATCGCTTTAATTACTACTATCGATTCGTGTATCCAAATTGGGCCTGGGCTAATATCTATCCGATGAAATGACGAGCATAAATACAACCTCTATTTATGTTCGTCATTTCATCACTACATAACACATAAGTTGTAAATTCCATCCAAACATCACATCCATTCACAACAAAAATGTCCGGATGGAGAAATTATTCAACACGTATGATTAACGATAATCCCTAATCGTTGTTAGATGTTTATTTTATCAAAAACAATTACAAATTATACCGTTTTTCCGGCGGCGAGCGACGTCGCGCGTCGGCCGGAAGCGCCGCCATGTTGATTAATGAATGCGCTTCATCGACTTGAAAATGAACCCTATTACTTAACGAACTTATCGCTTGTGAAAGAAAACTCTCTAATTGCCGACTCTTGGCCCGCCAGAACATTTACTGCCTTATTAGCCGCATTTTAAGCTAAATTAAAAAGCGAATTTATGCAGCTGCAAGTTTGCTTTGAAAATGTTCGACGCATCGTCTAATTGTGTAGCAAAGGATTGTTATAAGATAATGATATTAAATAATTACAGCGGATGTTTTCACTAAATTGTAATTTCACTAGTCATCGTTATGCCTTTTATCATATCGTTATGCATATCTATACTTATAATAAATCTGTAAGTGATTGCTGTCTGTTGATGGAAGATACCTAAGAGAAAACCGTAGGGGTCTTTATAACCCAAAGGCACTAGAACCCAAAAAAATACTTTAAGAATTATTGTCTGTGTGTTTGTGCACGCTAATCTCGCAAACGGCTGCTCCGATTTGGATGCGGTTTTCACTGATGTGAACTTCACTTTGTTCGCCGTTCTCCGGGCCAGCTAGTGTCTGATATGAAGTTGGTAACTCATCGTGGCACCTTTTCGACAACGTTTTTTAACAAACGTATCTAAAGCATCTATTCTCATCTAAGTACTCGTATAATTCTCAGAAGAATTTCTGTCGTAAAACAGGATGTGAAGGGAAGGGAAGACATACTAAACCGAGGCGTTCCAACTTAGTCCTCAAGTAGCAACGCATTGGTGGTCAACCTAAGACAGAAATTCCTGTCTTAGGTTACATATGTCCATGGGAGGCAGTGACTATTTACCATCAGGTGGACTGCTTGCTCGTTTGCTACCTCAATGTTACAAAAGAAGTACAAAAAAAATCTTAAACGTTAAAGCTATCACTTTAAAGTATATGGTAAATGATGGTTAAATAAATAAATGGTTGCCTACTCATAAACCTACCTAATCTTACTGATACTATCTGAAAAATAAAAACTCTGTGTATAGGCGGACAGTGTTTTTTTAATTTTTTATTCTTGCTTATCGAGCACTACCAGCGCACCACGGATTTAACCCAGTTCCTAACATAAGTAATACCTACGTCCACTATCATTTTAAGACGTGCATACTCGGTGCTCGCGGGTCCCTAAAAACAAGTTTGTCAAAATATTTTATTTTCGAACTCGGCTCGAGTGGGCTGAGGGCAGGCAGCGCTGTTGGCTTCTTACCAAAACGTATCAAAGCTAGATTTATGGGCAGCAGCGACGAAGGCTGCGATGCTATCGCGACCTCTGCTCCCCACTGTATTGTTGTTCCGTGGGAATTGGATTTCGGTACTAGTCGCCTGTCAATACATGACGGCAACATTGTTGTGCGAAATAAAGTGACATGTTGAGTTGTATACGACATGACTCGCCGATTTTCGGCCCAACTAAGCTTAGTGATGTTCTGTTTGAACATCGATTGGACGTTTACGTTTACGGACGTTTACTCTTCTGTTTGACCTTTGGTACTGTGTTTCTTGTGTTGTGTGTCTAAAATATTCATGACTGACTGACCCGCCGCACTTCGTGCCGCCTCGCCGTCCCCGTCCCAACGTCGTTCATTTATAGAACAACAAAGAAGAAATATTATACATCGTAATTTTTAAATTGACACAACTTTTATATTTATGAACCGATTTATGAAACAAACACTAAATGTTAAGTAAAGCTTACTCCAGTGCATCAGTGAAAACCGCATTCAAATCGGATCCGCCGTTTCTGAGATTAGCGTGCACAAACGCACAAACAAACAAGTATTTTTTTGGGTTCTAGTCTCTAATAAAGACCCCTATAGTTTTCTCTTAGGCATCTTCCATGTACAGACAGTAATCACTTACAGATTTATTATATGTATAGATTATCAATTTGTATTCGCATTCTTTTTTCAATTTCTATTCAAATACAATGCAAGAGAAAAGTTACCCTGTTTAAGTTTTTCCGGTGTCTTACAAATGTATCGTTTTTCTGAAGACAAAAAACATGTGAGACTTTATAACGTCCTTGACAAAATAGATAAACCTAGAATTAAAGTCACAGTTGCATCAGTAATTAACCACAGAAAGTTCTATCAACGTTTAAATCACAGTCATTTTAAATCTAGATACTTATTATTCATTTTATTCAAAATCACGACAAGCATTGTTAACAAACGCCTAAATCAAAACATTCTCAGAAAGACCAGCATACTTTCTATAAACTCGGAACCGCATGACCTAAATCGGCACGCAAACAACTTCGGCCCCGCATCGGTACATTTTATATAATAAATATTCTAGAAAATAAATAAATTTGTACTCGACCGTTTTCGTAGTGAATACGTAACTGTATGAACATAAATTGGCCGATAACACATCTTCACGCGTGTGTGTGATCGTTGAAATAAATTGATGCACATTTTTTCGTGTACCACTCGGGCGTTAATATGCGTTTATCATTTAGGGATGTTTACAGAGCGCCGCCCGTGGAAGTAAATTGAAACGACTGGAGCGATGCCAGCCGAAACGCCATACGCAATGTATTAGGTCTTTATGGACTTATTTTCCAGAAGACTAAAGAAATTATACTAATGCCCGTTTTAAGTAACACTACGATATGTTTATCCGTAAATGTTTAGTTGTTTCCCAGTGCAAGATTTTCTGTGTTTACTAAAACTTTAACGAAGTTTCCCAACGAGTTAAAAACTATAGGAGACGCTAATCATCGTTATGTGTTATTCATCATAAAGATTCGTATGTATAAATTTTATTCCCAACGTAAGTGAAAACGAACAAAAACGCATAAGAATTAAGAGTACAATTTTGGTTCTCGTGTAGCTTTATATGGAGTATCTTTGTGTCGCTAAATGTTTATACTGAGCTCTTTATATAACACTGGTCTTCTTATTACACTGCTAAATAAAAAGAAAAAAGATATCTCTGTAACATAAGCGTGGATGAGCGCTGGGTACAATTTTATCTGCAAGTTGTACGCACTCGTTGTCTCCGTTTATCACTTCCGTTAGATTGCCGCTATCGTGGCTCAAGGGAGTAAAATACAAAAACACGTGTGATTCGCGAACGTACACACTGCCTATCGCCGACAAAATGTGCCGAGCGACGCGACTGAAATAGCCCATGAGTGTTCCGTGGATTCGTGCTACACTAACTTTCCGACTGTTTCAAATTCAAGCTGTTTAGCGTGTAGGACTGAACAAACAAATCTGTCTGAAAACAGTAAACAGGGAAGTTCTATTGTTGTGTGATATAAATACACCAACTATTTAGAGATTGGGTTTCACTAAAAGTACGAGCTGTGAACCTTTGCGCTTCAATATCGACAGTCACAACATTGATCTGTTACCGAGAAAATACGCAACGAGATAAAATATGTATGAAGCGTGAATTAAAAATTGATATTGCTAAAAGCGAGCCGAACAATGGGGCGGCAATTATTTTCAATTTTTTTTGCAATTCATACCTGCCGGCTTGTGTTTATGGCAACGCTTAGTTGAGTGGAATGATTGTGTAAAACTGTTGGACGGGCTCCAACGGGTGCGCGGTAGAAACAAACGGCACAAATAAAGTCAAATAAGCGAGCCCTAGGCTTCCGATACAAGTTCTGGGTATCAAATTATTTAATTGAGTCGCGCGGATTCGCCTTAATTGAACAAGGCTCGCTGTTATTGTAAGGAGAATGATATTTGAGCAACACGTTACAATGTTTTGTGTTCGAAATATTATGTTTGACTTAACGATTTTGTTATAAATGCCGTAACGAGATGAAAGACTAGACGTTCTGTCCCAATGCTCCAACGTAGGACACTAATGCATCTGCGATCAGTTTGGAATATTTATTAACATTCATAGAGTTAGTAATAAATCTCCGAGTTACCAAACGCTTAAAGTTTTACACAATACTTGACATCGTGCCACAAATTCCCATTAGTCTGAGGTGATTATTGAAGACATTACGTCCTCATAAAAACAAATGTTTTGTTAAAAGTTGATTCATAAAATAAATTATAATGCATAAAATATTAACTTATATATAAATACACATGAATTTTATTTATTTACAATTTTTGTACACGGTAAATTTAAAAAGAAACGGTGTTAAGATCATTTGTACAAAGGTACTCCTGATTTCAATTTGAAGACCTATCATTGGAATTCCGATATGAGATGCAATTCTAGCGTGCACTTATACAATACATGAAACGAAACATATATATAAATGAATGCTATATTAATAAAACCATTATTTTATATGCAGGTAACTAAGTTGTAACGACTTGACATAGCATCACGCAACACAAACCTATCCAATATGAGATGTTTAGAACGGTATTGCTCAGTCGATATTAGCGGTAATTATGCCATGTCTGGCAAGGAGCAATCACTCTGCAGAGGCACAGAATCAACATTTAGATGAGTTAAAGTTGGGCTAATCGTGCGGTGCCGTGTGGGAATTTAGTGAAGCGAGTTAAATGGGCCTTATTGGGAGCGTAGCGGCGCGAAAGGCTGGCTTCGTGTAAATTGAACTGACAGCCGCCCCCGACTGACTGACGCGCTTACCTGAGACAAGCTACTATTTATTCACTTCTTAATTTATTTTCTTACTCGGGAAATATGTATTTTATTTAAACGTAAACCATTTTTTACGTTGCTTAAAAATAAGTAGGTTTTCGGATATAACATTTAGTGACTATATTTTTGTGTGCAATAAATATGCACAATAAGTACTTTGAATAATACCGGATAAGTATTTATAAGATTAAATCGATTCACTTATTTCAATGGACCGGTTCATTTATTTTTATTTTTACCATATCTTAGAATTTAATGAATTTACAATCGAGGCAGTAACTTTTCTATCCAAAAACAAATCTTTCGACATCAAACCAACATAAATTAATGGCAAATATTATACAAAAAAGTTATGCCATAGTTAACTTAAATAACACAAAATCAACATAAAGATGACTTTGAATCTCGAGACTAGGGGTTCATGAAGCAGCGGACTCGACTAAAAATTTTAACAAAATGAGTAAGCGACAGTAATCTAAAATAATACTAAATCAACATACAGATGACTTTAAATTATGAGGTTTGAGGATCATACATGAAGCAGTGGGCGCGCAACGCGAGCGGCGTCGGGCGAGTAAATCGAACTGACAGACAACCGGCTCGGATTGACTGACGCGCCTCCACCCGAGATAAATCACTCCACGTATCTCCCAACAATGTAATTTACGTGTTTGAACTTGCTCACTCCGAATCCCACGGCTCGAGTTTAGTGAGCGCTTGAATAAGCTTCTCAGACAGTCAATTAACTGGTGTTTCTTTAAAAGATTTATTCAAACCGGTTGCGCTATCATGTTAACTAAGGGCGCAACTTGCGACAGACGCGAAGGATTATAAATAACTCAAATAGACAAAAGTTTGTAACGTTTTCTCGTTGAGAATTCTAGTCTCTATGCCGTCACGACAAAGGTTACAATTGTCCGTCTATAAGTACATAATATCCAGTATCTGCCGCTCGGCTTTCGACCGATAAGAGGCAACATTACACTGATTCAAAAGGCATACCGTCGCTTATCTGTAGACATTCTTTTACAGAAACAGATTAATTCATTGCACACTGGAAAAAATGATTTCTATCCCCATTTACAACTCTTTTACAGAGCAGGTACAATATCGGAATCGCATTAACATGTTCAAGAAATAACGAGTATAAATGTATTTTTATTTGTTGTCTGTTAAACGACTAAAAATTACCAACAATATACGTTACTTTTTCAACAGTACTCGTTTATGAAAAGTTGTGAACCATACCTATTTCATATAAGTATAAGCATAGACTTATTTGTTTTCTTTTTGGTTATAATTTTATACTGTATATACTTTACTATCGACTAGTTGACTCAGTGCACTTCGTACCGCCTCAAAATCTTATTTTATGGCCCTATTCCCGTCCCCATGAGTTATGTCAATCAACTAACAGTTATGTAAAGTTAATATTTTGGTTAGGTTCTCTTAAATTTTCTAATGTTCCGCTAAACTAACTATTTTTTTCATAACAACCTTTTCCTGACAATAATTAACACAACAATAAAAGAGTTAGCGAAATAGTTCCATCCGTTCACGCATGATGACCAAGAGAAATAGGGATTTATTTGATACCATAATTATAATAGACAAAGACCTTTCTAAACCCATACGAATCATATGTGATCAAATTATTCTCTTAAGGTAAAGATAGTCACTAGATACTATAATTCAACACATCGCCGGGTATAAATGACTATCTATGATGATTAATGGGTGTAGTAATGTAACGTATCAAGTGCCTACAGTGAACTAAAACCTCAAAAAAGATATTTGTTTTATATTGTTTAAAGGGTCGATGACTAATATTTTGAGCATGCAATGGGAAAATAAAATCAAGATTGCTTACCAATTAGTAATGTAAAGCTTATTACTGGCGTTATGAAAATTAACGCAAATTAATAATTATTGTGCTCATAAAAAGCATTTAATTACTGGGGCTAACTTTGGTCATTAATTTATAATGAATCATCAAAACCGCAATAAAAGTGTTATCGGTGAATAATGGATATTTAATCTTCATGGTGACTTTCTAAATGGTCGCATTGTAAAGCCGTGGTCTACATATCTGCATGTAATATATTATCATATCTGAATACAACTAACGGTGTAGAGAACTGAATAGGGGCTTGCAGTAAATAGGTTCATACGAACGATAACATCGCAGAATTATTCCACTACGTACCACACCGGTCGGTGTTAAACTTTATTAAGTTATATTACTTGTTGATTACGAAAAAAAAATTATCGCCTTGTGCCTTTAATAATCTTAAAATTAAAAAAAACAACAATAACAAAAATGATTAAATTTATAAATTAAACAAATTGTGATCCTTGAAAATCACCTCAATGACCTCAGAAATTAATTCAACCTCAGTTATAATTTACAGAAGAAACCCTCGACTAAAGCCATCGTCGAAAAATCACCTTCCGTAGATCGCTTAATGACAGGCTCTCATAGTACATAATATTTTATCTAGATTTTTTGTCCTATTACCGAAAATATATTTATTGTCTTAAAAATATTTCTGTCCTAAACATAGGAAAGGGTACTTTTACCTTTACCTTTTACTTTTATACCTTTATGAATATACATGAATGATAAAGTTTAAATAGAAAAATAAAATGTGTGAAATCGGGAACATAAAGTGACATTGTGGAGTAAACCACTGAGCCGTTGCTGTCAGAACGATTGCTCGATGAGAAGACCACACGCTAAGTTGACGCAGACATGTTCGTATTACCTCTCCAACACGGCTACATACTTACATGAACGATTATACATAGTTAAGCGGTTCAACATTATGGAAAAGTGTCTGTCCGTTGAGGTTAATTCAAAAATACTTAGTCACACGTAAGAGTACAGCTTATTCTATATTCTCTATGGTTTATTTATGATATGTAGATGTGTGATATTAGAACATAAGTAAGCAGTAGTTGGTACAATAAATTATTTAATCTATACCCTATACATATAAATAAAATTGTCCGTGATTTCAAAATAAGTAGATGAAAAATAGATAGGATATGATAGGATAGGATATAGGGTTTATAGAGGAGATAGAGTTTATAGAGTCAGACATAGCTTATATATATATATATATCTATATATTTAAAATATCGTGTCACGATGTTTGTCCGGACTAATCTCCGAAACTACTGGACTGATTTTAATGAAACTTCGCACGTATATGTAACAATGTCCAGCTATATTTTATTACATTATTTTTAATATGACATTGCATAATTAATAATATGTATACTATATTGATTAATTCTATAAGTTTCCAATAGATGGCAATGTTAATCTGTTAGCTAACCCATTACAAACACACCTACCCAACCTAGATAATAAAGCAGATAGCGCTGTGTTTCGATTGTTTCCCTGGTTAAAATCGGTTAAAACTACTAGGGGCAGGGACGGGGACGGGGACAGGCATATAATTTTGAGGCGGTACGAAGTGCACCTGGTCAGCTAGTAAACAATATTATAATTATGGTCAACTTTACATTACCGTCATTATATAAAAACACAAAGTAGAGACACATCTTTTTTAAGGTTTTTAAAGAAAATGGTTGCAAAATCGCACCATTATATATAAATTTAGATATAAACTTCTTTATTTACGGCATATAAAAGCAGTCTTACTTAAAAACAAATTATCATAAAACTTTCCAAACTGTTCTGCTGTAAGCCCAAATATATTATACAGTTTCCATTCTGGGTCTCATTAAACAAAACTTGGAGTTTATTTAAATATGTGG